>JAOWAW010109103.1:0-12612 GCA_028565695.1 Nicola tetela
GGGGGGTAATGTCAAAAGTGTACAGTTGATATAATGGCCATTGAAGCGCACTCGAAAATTTGAGTCAAGTTTCCTTAATCTCCACGCTTGTCGCCATGATTTTCTCAGAACCGGAGTGCCCTATGGCAAAATGGCATCCACCACTAGAAAGCTACACATCTCAGCTTTGTTTCAGTCCTTGGTTTAAAGCAATCGAGTTTGAATTGGCAGAGTTAGAGCAGTTTAAAGACAAGTAGTTCCATGTGTTTGCGCAGTTTTCGTTTGTCTTCTTGTCGGCAGTTGCACTTGCTATGAGCAATCATAGGCAGATTTTCACTGTCAATGAGGTGCTTGCTGAAATTCTGGAGGAGAACAATGATGAAACAGATGAAATGAAAGATCTTGACATTTTTTTCGCCGGTTGCAACATCCTGGAGTGCAGCAATGATCATGACTGGGCAATGATGATTTTTCAGTGGGGTGACCACCTCAGAGCTGACTGGCTCAGAAAACAGCAGTGATGAAGAGCAGGAATGGGGAAGAGCCAGTCACCATGCATCACCAAGCGTCCATTACACTGCCTTCAAATTCCCTTGTAGATGTTGATTTTATCTGATAAACTGTAGTTTTTCCTGATTCTAGCTGTGGATATACTGACTGCTTGATTGATGCTTTGGAGGTTTGTCCTTATTTTTGAACACAGAAAAAGTGTCGGCCATGTGATGGTTGTACTGTGTGACCTGAACACTTTGTGAATGTGTGCATCTAGTTGATTGTACTAAAATGGCTATATCTCAGCAATGGAAAGGACTTTTTGAGTTCTGGTTTTTTCTTTTCTTCTTTACATGTTCCTCAATAGGAATCACAAAAAACCCCACTTTGCCCAAAATGGACATTACCTCCCTTTCCCATGCGCCGGATCAATTAGGCTGTACAATGCTAGACAGGTATACAGTAGGTTCAGAAATACGTCAGTGGAGCACATTGGCCAGGGGTCTTCTCTTGGATAGCCAGTTGAATTATGTCATATGAAGAGCTCCAGAATACGTATCTGAAGTTGTCCAGTTGAACCACTCAGGTGATTCCAAGGCTGGTCTCTGAGAACACTGATGCCAGGTTGGCAGATATGATACAGCATCTGACTTTGACCTCTATAGGTCCCAGACTCATGATGAACTCCACTATGGGCCATATATGTCAGAAATATAAACAGTTTCTTCTTTGCCTATTATCAAGAGTTTTCTCTGGGTTTTCCAATTTCCTCTTTCTCAATTTTTACGTAAATCACCCTCAACACTCGATCTCAGCAGTTATACAACACGTAATCTGTGTACTGCCAAACTTTGGCATACGCTGCTAGGGTGAGAAGGGTCACACATGATACTCCACACAAATCTCTGCACTTGGTAAATTGGGATCGCAATGGTGGGGGCCCATCTGGAAAGCCTTCCAGGTGCATGGCACTACTTGACCTGACCGGCAAGTGATCTGTAGCCAAAGTCCAAATGCTGGAAAATGGCATTGCTGGCAAACTCTAGCATCACTGAAATTTGCATCCTGCTGCTGCTTCCTAGATGACAGCGGAGACAAATAGCTGCATTCATTGCCAGTAACTAGCAATGACACCACCTTTTACACTTCTGACAACTCATCATTAGATATGAGGGAAAAGGATGCACCAGATAACTTCACAACAGCAGTTCTCACGATTCCATGATTCTAATTTATTTGCAGGGTGACAGTTCCATCACTAGCCATGCTCCAACATCTGGACTGTTGTCTAAGAAGACTGTTCTGCTACCTGGTGGAAAGGTAAGATGCACAAAACGCAGCCCACAGACAGGGCAGTATGGCTATATGATGGCTAAAGGTCCTCTCTGAGGCTCTGTGATGAACCACAAGCAGATACCTCTACCCTCTTCTGCCAATCACACTCCGTGGGTTTACTGCCGTCATCAGGCCCGTAGGTGCTCAGAAGGGCTCCACAGATGATTAATTCATGTGTGGGTCTGTGTCTGTATGTCTGTGTCTGTGTGTCTGTGTGTCCATCACGCTGCAACCATTACTAGCCAGCACACACTAATGGCATCTTTTTTCCCAATCAAAATGCATGGTAGGAAGGTGTACATACTTCAACCAAGCTGTCCAGCACAGCTGCAGCTGTTTGTAATGTATGTCATGAACCGAGGTCTACCTTTCTAAATACATCAACAGAGAAAAACCTTTCCAAAGCCATGTGAAAAAAGGAGAGAGGAACAAATTCTAGATACCAGGGAGTCCCAGGCCTACCCCTGATTCGATTGCAGCTGTCGCGGTGAGCTCTGAACTTTTGAAATTGTTTTTCTCTGATATCAATAGCGATAGGGAGTTCTGGGCCCACCGCGTAAATACATCAACCGACCCATGCAGCACAGCTGCAGCTGTTTGTAATGTATGCCATGAGCCAAGGTCTACCTTTCTAAACACATTGCCAGAGAAAAACCTTTCCAAAGCCATGTGAAAAACGGGAAGGGGAACAAATTCTAGACACAAAGGAGTCCCAGACCCACCGCTGATTCAATTGCGGCTGTTGTCGTGAGCTCTGAACATTTTTGAAATTGTTTTTCTCTGATATCGATAGCGATAGGAAGTCCTGGGCCCAGCGCTGATTCCATTGCAGCTGTTGCCATTAGCTCTGAACTTTTGATGGAAGGACCACATGACTCATGCAGTTGAATGCATGCAGGTGGATTTGGTTCAACCAAGCTGCTACATTTCCAGCTGCCGACACTGCACTTTGTGCATGTAGGTTTATTTTAGTCGCGTCTTAAAGATCTACCATGGTAAACTGCATAATGAGCATGAGCTCAAGAAACTTTGTCGCTGTAAACACAATTACAACCTCGTTTGTCCCAACCAAATCAGCTGAGCTTTGTTGCAACTTGTAGCAACCCTGTCCTAATCCTGTATACAATGTAGAGCTTCAATGAGTACTTCAATGTGAACTTTGCTGGCATTAGGCATCCGCTATATATAAACGATATGGCCTGCGACGGCTCCATGTGCACGCCACTTGTTTTCCGACTCAGAAAATAACAACCAAACATCTAACAATACACCACTGTTATGAACCCGACATTGACACCAACACTACTATACAGGTGGGACTAAAATAGCACACATGATACCACACAAAACGTTAGTGCACAACCTGGCGCATTGGCATTACTAGTGCCACCACAATGACAAATGATAATTGGTGCTGCTGCAAAGCTGAACTCCAACGTGTCAGTCGCACATTGCTGTGCTAGCAACAGTCGAGCAAATACAGCGCTTTGTGGTCCGTCTCAATGATGAGTGGACATCCCATCAGATAGACATCGAACGCCTGTACCGCTAACTTGATCACCATACAGTCTTTTTCTACAGCAATGTAGCACGTCTCACGTTGCAGAAATTACCAACTGAAATATTCCACTGTGTATTTTTCACAGCGATCTTGAATCCTACGTTAACATACATTAGCTTCACCCTTCCCCATGTATAGGCCAGGTCCCACACAAGTTACAGCCAACCACAACAAGCAAGGGGATCATGGGCTGGCGCTGCAGCTATGTTGACTGGTGCACCCATGCAGGCTAGTGGTTTGGGGGCTTGGACTCCGGCAACCAAGGTAGCAAAAAAAAAAGAAAAGCTCTAGATCTACCAGCTTGACCCAGTAGTGCCAGTGCACGTGCTAGGCCCAGTAGAGCTGCGGATGCAGTTTGGCCTTACACCAAGAGGCATTTCTACATGATCTTGAGCCATTTATGTTGGATTATACTCCTGATCATAACAACTGCAGTCAACTGTCTTTGACATTTAGTTCAATTTCTTTTAACAACTCTTTGATAACTCATTGTAATCCCTTTGCATTTTGTGCATAGTAATTCCTTCATGCCGAAATCCATTCGTCTAATGTACATAGCATGTATGCCCTTCACATGGAAATAGATTCATATTTTGTACATAGTTCATAACGTCATGATCTTCTTCTGTCTAAACTACATTTGAACACACACGCACACACGCACACACACTTTTTTATAACCTTTTGTGAAGCTTAGCTTATCTTTGCTGCAATGAAACTGTCTTTTGAAGAGAGGATGGTAGAGAGAAATAGAGAGAAGGAAAGAAAGAGCTGTGAAAGCTGTCTTTGGACAAAGTCTGACAGGGAGAGAGACTGAGAGTTCCACTGAGAATACTGAGATGGGTGAAGCCAATGTATGTAAACATTCCAGATCACCGAGAGAAATAGAAAGATAGCAGAGAGAAAGAGAAAAAATGCAAAAGTTTCTTTTTTCTAGTCATCTTTTCCTTCGCTGCCTAATATTTGCAGCAATAGGCAAGCTTGCCACTCTTTGTCTTCAAAGACTTCACAAGTGACTTCCACAGTCTTCCCTTCGTCGTTATTACAAAGTGCTTCACCTGATAACCATCAGGTAAGTGAATTACGTGTTGCTCACCATGTGACACCGACCAGCAGGCATTTTCCTTCTCTTCTCTGGTCCTCATGACACCTCCCCTGCAGACAACATTGTTTTTCCTCAATCCACGACAGGGAGACATTGTATCGCCAGGCAAATGAAGCTGGCCTTCAACAACTTAAGCAGAAGGCCCACAAGGCAAGGGTTCCAGCTTAGCAGCATTCACCACGCACGCAGCAACATTTACTCAAGAAAAGCCAATAAAAGAAGGCCCAGGCCATCTCCTACTAGATCCCAGGTGTCCTTTCTGGCCAATTTGAACAACAAATTGATTGCATGCTAAAGTGGGACTGTCTGCTACAACTGTCACATTGTGACACTGGTTGTAGCAGGAGCAGGAGCAGGAGAACGACAGGCTGGTGTCACCTGGGCTGGCAATCACCTTGCAGGAAACATAACAAACACTGCCATCCCAAAGGGAAACGGATCGCTTGGAATGAAAAAATGGCAGGATGAGCCTCCCAGCGACGGTCCATCCTCTTACGACCTGTTTTCACTCTTCCTCATAGAAACAAGGACGTCCAGGGTTAACCAGAATCAAAAACTTGCTCCTCGATCCACTCATCTCTGCCATCCCATTTAAAATGAACAGAACTCAAATCGGATCGCTTTGAACTCAAATCAGATTACTTCCCTTTAGATTGCCATAACTTTTGAACACCTGGGCCAATTTCCAAAAGCGACACACCAAAAGAAACAAGAGGTCAAGGCGAACACTACAGTTTTTTTATTTTTTGTTGCCAGGTAACACATGGTTAAGCCATAGCATGTGATTTAAGGCACACAGTCACTGTACACAATGCACACATTTGAAGTCATCACGTACACGTGGCCTATTGCCGCCATACTAAGCGAGATCGCTGCGATTGGCCACTGTTGTCCTTCTGCGCCAAAACCGCTCTTGCTGTGATGGCTGAAGCATCTGTTTGCAGGATGAATTCTTTGTCAAAATCCGGATTGCACAGTGCCAGCGTTTCATAGAGTGCTTTGCAGAGGGCCTCAAATGCCTGCTAGCAGGATACTGTCCACACCACTGTGGTCGGTGCACTTTTTCGTGTTTGGTCAGTCAATGGTATGGCCAGCGGTGCATACCAAGGGATGAGCTTCCGGTAATAGCCCGCCAGACCCAGAAAGCACACATGCACTTCTTTTTTGGTACTTGGCCTCAGGAACTTGCTCACTGCATCTATCTTTGCTGGATCTGAATACATCTGCCCCGACCAATGACGTTGCCCAAATAGTACGCCTGCTGCACGCCGAACTGACATTTACACAGCTTCGCTGTCAGTCCCACAGACCTTAGCCAGTGCAGTATGTCTCACACATGCCAAATGTGTTCCTCCCATGACTCATGGAAGATAATTAGGTCATCCGTGTACACATCAGCGAACTCCTTACACTCAATTAGCCGGTCCATCATTCTCTGGAATGTTGCCGGCGCTCCCTACAGTCCAAATGGCAGCCAACGAAACTGAAAAAGCCAAAATGACATGGTAAATGTTGTGTTTTCCCACGCATACAGTGCGACCAGAATCTGCCAGTATCCTTTCGTCTAATCAATAATGGTAAAATACTTCCCACATCCAAGCTGATCTAGAATGTCATCTATCCGTGGTATCAGGTACACATCAGCTGCTGAAACCGCATTTAGCCACCTGCAGTTCATGCATACCCGTCACGCACCATCTTTTTTGAATGTTAGCAGAATGGGTGATGCCCATTCACTCATTGACAACTCAATTCTTCCTTTGGCCTCCATTCGGCAGAGTTCGTCCTGCACTGCCTTCCTATGCACATGCAGGAGATGGGACACTGCCTGCTGTATTGGGGCCACATTCTTGGTGTTAATGCTGTGCTCTGCCAGCATCATTTCCTAGGCTGATAGCAGGACACATCCTCATACTCACTTACAAGCTGCTGGATGTCCACTTGCTGTTCAGTGGACAGGGCCATTCCAATCACTGGCAAGAGAGCTTTGTCAGTATTGGACCTTATGGATGGCAGCAAATTGTTTGTAGGTACATCACCTTTCTTATCCATTGCTGTAGGCCGATGTATGGGTGAATTCGTCCCCTTTGTAATTCAATTGTACCCTGCAGGTTGTCAAAATTTTAATTCAGTGCTAGATATAGGGATATTTACAACCATCTTCAAAGAGCTTGTGCTACTAGTGCTACTAGCAGAAGAATCCCATAAAATGCTGCAAGGAAGCCATTGCACACTTGTACCTGGATAGACCAACTATAATAGTAGTCCACTGGTAACAATATATGCACCACAAACTGATACCCATTCAGGAACTACAGATATCATGAATAGCTATTATGTATGTACATGTGCATACATGAGCCCAGGGAATGAGCATGACATCGAATTCTATAAAGGCATAGATTGTGGGGATAGATCCGCCAGTGGTAATACACAAGCTACTGGTAAATAACCTAATGGCATTTCAGCAAGGTTCCAGCGATGGCTCCTCAGTTCGTAGCCTTGTCACTCATGGCCATGGGGCCGTGCGGTCGACATTTGCCTACCATCTTAGAGAAATACACAATCACGCCGATTATCACCTTCAGCTAGAGTCTCCCTGAAACAGCAGTGGAGAAATCACTCTGAACAATGGAGACTATGTAGCACCAATCAGCCACACGAGCTAACTCGTTTGTTCTAGCACAACAGCAGCCATGGCAGTGTTAATGTTGATTGGTGCTGGGCTGCTAGCTAGATATAGGTCTGCACTGCACTGGGTGCATGCCATGTAGAATCCTATGACTGCATGTCAGCTGACAAACGTGCCACAGACTGGTGGGTGGAAGGATCCTTAGTAATGTGCAGCTCATGGCATTCTCCAAATCAAGAGAACCCTATTTAGAACAAGGAGAAAGAAGAAGAGCAAAATGAAGTTGAAGATGTACTAGCAGACTTGAGAGAAAAACTAAAGAAACTATAAATAACAGAGCCTTTCATGTTGTGCAATTAGATCATCAAACAACAATGCACAGCTGAATCAACGGTACTGACATTGAATGCATATTCTCACAATGTATATTCAGCTACATATGCATTACACCACATAATGACATTACTTCAATGAGCATGAGACAATGCGAACCAAAAGAGGCACAGATTAAACAGAAAGACCAGACAGATTTGCCTCACTCAATGACATAACACAGAAAAGACATCTATACTTGCTGAATGAGTGGCAAATACTCACATACCACGAGAGAAATCATGTCTCAGCTCTCTGGGAATTGTTTATTCCAGCTATTGGCTCGCACCATGGCTCTCTCACCCTTACAGCAATCACAGAGAACAACCAATCACACTTCTACTCAACATTCACCTGTGCAATGAAACTTGACTGCATATGCACAGCTACAGATCGCCAACTACACTCAATACTCTACTTCTCTGGCAAATGTGTACAGCAGTCTAGCCATCAACCACACAATTTCACTTAGCCATAGGCAACAACCAGCAATACTAAAAGCTCAGCCTTTGACATCTGGACACTTCACCCAGGTGATCTGCCCACACTGTACCTACAACACTCAATACTTGACTTCTCCACCATCTGGACTGAGCACTCTCACCATCCACCTGCGCCAACCCTACAACACTCTATACTCAATATTCAATAAAAAAAGAAACGTGCAATCTGAGAGAGCCGTAAACAACTCTGCTAATTATGGAGGGGCTATGCATTACTCTCATGGTAGACATACAAAAACATTGTCATCCAATTCACCAATGCCTGCTAAATCTGGCAATGCACAGTTGGCAGAGACAGCAGTATTTGTGCAACACCAAATCTCTTTTAACATGATTATAGGAACTGCATAAATCCAAAGTTGAGACCCCTTACTCAAACAGCACAGTGACTACTTTGAGATGTTCTGAACTGCTTCCTAGCACCAGCCTTACACCAGTAGCACCACATGTGCTCACGCGATGTGCTAGCCACATGCATATTGGAAGCAGGTCCTGACTGTGCTATAGCTAGCACTTGTGACAGCAACTACCGCCACCATTGCTCGGTATATGTAGCGAAAAAGGAATGAAAATTGGACAAACCCTGACAGAACTGTGAGCTGCTCACTTGCATCAATCTGTTGAAGGAATAATTTCAACATAAGATGAAACCTGGCGAGGACTTGTGAGTGAGCAAGTGATAACGGCTCCACTTATCCATGTTATATTGTTGCTGTTATGCAGGCTAAATCTTTTCTCAGGTCTGTGCCTCATTCAGATCAACATCAATGTCATGATGATGCTTCCTCCAAGGTGTTTGCAAGTTTATTCATGAATTGCAGTGACAACCGCAGCTCAACTTCTGGAACCACCTGAATTCCATATCAGGAACAGTTGGTTACTAACTCTGCTGGCCACACGGCTCCTCTCTCGTGTCACAACTGGAGCTCCCTGAGAGCTGACTTTGTAGAATGGCGTTGCCCCTGACTATCTCAGTTAAGTGTAGAGCACAAGATAGAGGCTCAGTAGAATATGCCCCAGAGCTGGATAGAGAGAACCAGCTGAATCAAACACTTGCACTGAACAGTAGTGGACTCAACAGTTACAGAACGTGAGGTACCCGTAGAACATTCAGAGATGGAGCCAATGCAAGAAGCTTCACTTCATCCAACTTGACATGCTGCGTTGACTAGTGGAAAGACGTAGCTTACAGAAGAGAAATGACTTTGGGGCCCTTGAAAATTGCTTCACACAACTTGTTGAAGGCTGAACAAACACATGCAAACCTAGCTAGATGCAGCTGAACTGCACAACAGTATGTGAGCTGGCTGGATGCAATTGAATGGAGTATTCACTATCCATGTCTACTATAGCATGAAATTCAGGAGCAGGCGGTCAGAACTTGCTTCTCGCCTCTCTAGCTATGTTCAGCCAGTGAGCAGCATCATATTCTAGCACTTCATGATTGGGTTTTGCATGCTCACATTCTCTGCAGGTGTGAGGGTCATAGTTCCCTCCCGCCGTTGTCTATCACCTTGTGCAAAGGATTCCTGATAGTGGTGCCCAGCCCACTAAATATAGCTGTGTGCGCTGGTACCTGTGAGTGGATAGCACAGCCATAAACCAGCTGTTCTGTGCTAAACCCACCAACACTTGGCGCATTCCAGAGCTCCACCAGCCCTTCTCAGAAATCGTCATTGTTCATGTTTCCATTCTTCGCTATCTTCATCCTTAAGTCTCGACCATTTGCACAGTCATGTCGACAGCACTCTTTTCCTGATAGTTACACGGGATGCTACAATCATGATGGAATGAACCACTGTTCACAGAACGCAGCAAGTTATGTGGACTGAAATTGTGAACCTCTGTCTGTTATCTAGCTGGTGAAAACTCTGATGTCAAACATCCATCGTTTCATGAACTGCATAACCTCTCTATGTGGAGCATCCACATTTTCTAATGAAGGGCCACCCTGAGTGTTGGTCAAATTACACCAGGTACTTGCAATCGACAAAAGGAAATATGCCCACAGTTATATCTGTGAAAGGGCAAGCTGGCTAGCTGTCAAAGTAGATCTGCCTGAATGGCAGCACTTTAAAAACATTCCTCGCATCTCCTGACTACGGCATCTCCTGACTACATTCTGCACATCATTGCTAATGTTTGGTCAGTACAAAACTTGTCTGGCACATCAGAGGTTCCATGTCTAGCCTTGGTGGGAGGAATGCAGTTGATTCAGGACTTCTGATAGCCTCCCTCTGGGTATAGCCAGGCACTGTCCGAGCATTACCGCCTTGTAGTCATCTGCAAGATTGGCCCTTACATTTCAGCATGTGTAGAGATCAGGATCAAGAGCCTCTGTTTCGAGTTCTCTCCATCCCTGTGTGTGCATTCATGAGACATGCATGGGTGTCTGTGATGATACTGTCACCTCTTTCCTCGTCGACTTGCACCAGATGCAGTGCATGTTGGAAGGTCCTCATCTCTGTCTCTGCACACAAGCTGTCCGGACATGGCATGTCATGTGTCTAGAGAGGCTGTCCACCAACTAATGTAGAATGCCCGCTTGCCACATAGCGGTCAGGCAGTGTGACGCTGCCTTTTCATTCATCCGCACAATTTGTGGGGTTGTTAGTGGGACTTAGCAGACAATGATCTATGATGAGTTCGAACTCTTCGTCTGCGAGGAAGGTATGCACCTTTCCTATGACCCACTGCATGGCCAATAGCTAGATTTTGGTAATGGGGTACATCTGTGTTATGGCATGATCCAGATTTTGTAGCAATTGTCACTTACCTTTTGGCTGTTCTGTCTGCTGTGCCATTCCAATGCTGCCCACCCGACTGGGCTGCATCAGTTTCAAGTCTCAGTTGTCTCCCAGGGTCAAATGTGGCTGACATTCTAGGACATCTAGCTGTAAGAACGCTGCCCAATGCCTCCTGTGCCTCTAGGCCCCACAGAAACTCTGTTCTCAGGGACAACAATGCGCAAAGAGGGGATAACACTTTGGTGAGTCCTGAACTGCTTACCAAATCAATAAAATGACTTGATCCCACCCTGTTCTTTGTCATAAGGAAGTTTTACATAGCCTCTACCAATCAGCTGTCTGCAGTGCTGCCATGACTAGACTCCCTGAAGCCATAGTATCCAACTTCCAGAGCAGTGAATATGACAACATTCAAGCATCTGCCAACATAAGACGAACAAGAAATCCCAGTTCTACGCAATCACGTTCTCAACCACCTTGTGCACATGCTCTATTGCTCACTAGTGCATTATCTACTCTTCTGTTACTCTCATCTCCAGCAGACACTAGTCCCATCATGTTCCTCTAAAAGCATTGAGCTCCCCAAGTTGTGAGCTGTGGATGTGGTATGCTCTGCGCTGTTCCCTTCCAGAGGGATCTGTCAGTAGCCGTGGTGTGAGTTGAACATTGTGAAGTATCTCATGCCTTGTGTGATGGCGGCTACAACATCACGAGGAGTCCGCATCTGTTAGACAGGGAGTTTTGCAAATCTGTTCAGTCCAGTCAAGTCCACTGTAATCTGCAGCTCATCTGGTACCATGACCACAGGGTGGCACCAAGTGTATGCCTCACCTACAGGTACTTTCCCTATGACCTCCTGGGATACTATTTGCTGCAGTAGATTGTGGACAGGCTGCCTTCAGCGTTAGAGTATAGTAGTGGCAGGGTGATGCAGTTTGGGTGAGCTCGATGTGCACGGATGGTCCCTTTCTGGTGAGGAATGGTTCACCATAGCCTGCGCAAGCATTGGACTTCCTCCGACCCCTGTGTGTCTGTTGCATGGGGCCCAACTGCTTCAGCAGGTGACTCAGTTGCACTACGTGAGACCAACAGGCCCAACTCTTTCTTTGGCTTTCTGCTACTGCTGTTGTCGATAAGCGGTGTAAACACATGTGTGTGGCCAACCTTCTTCCAACTAGCCCAGTTTTATGCACGAATTATTGTGCAATAATGACATACTTGGCCTGCTGTGGATGTGTAGTGTAATCCTGCACAAGGTGCCATTTAGCCTTAGCTGTGCCTCTACTTTGCTGAGTGATCCAAGACTACCACCGAAGACTGCCACCATTTACTGCGCAGATGTGACCCTAGAGGGTCAGGACAAGGTTCTCCTTCAGCATACGTCTATGCAGTTGTGATCTGTGACACTGATGCATGGCATCCACATCTGCGCCACTATGTGGAAGCCATGACACGTGACAGACTGCATCATTGTGGCAGGACACTACCATATTGATAAAGCTTTCCAGTCAGGCCAGTGTGTGGTGAATGTGTTGGTGGCCTACTGAAGTTGTTCTCTAATCTGGTGTCCACCAGTGGCATACAGTAGCAAAGTGCCTGATTTCATTGCCCTTGGGACACTGCTTGTTGGGCGCCTTGAATTTTTCTTGCAAGTGCCCAATTCCCCTACAATATTGACACTTTGTAGTGGATGTGCGTACCACCTGGCTGTGGTGGTTGGCTTTCTTGTAGGAGGACTGTAGCACCGCGGCTAGGTAAGTTGTTGATGGCTACTGATGCTCCCACTGCCATAGACTGGGGCATGCCATGGTGTGTGTGTGTGTGTGTGTGTGTGTGTGTGTGTGTGTGTGTGTGTGTGTGTGTGTGCTCCCATAGCACACACCATG
>JAOWAW010109125.1:3688-13972 GCA_028565695.1 Nicola tetela
CCGTACAGCTGTGTGATCCCCGGAACAACCGTACAGCTGTGTGATCCATGGAGCAGTCAGCCGTACAGCTGGATTTATCACGAAACGATCATCCTTGGAGTCCAAGTGCCTGCAGCGGATGCGGGTTAACCGAGCCCCTTGCAGATATTCTATGAGCGGAAAGTCGCGGAGAGGGCATGACACATGTTGCTTGATCGAACAGAGGGCGATCAGAAGTGCGAAGGAGACTGTTGTGAAAATGCGGTTTTCCGGTCACCCAGTCCGCATTGGGTAGTGAAATTGATTCACCGCCGGAATCATTCAGACTTTGGCATCGCCATGGAATTGTACACTAAAGTTGAGGCGACGGAAACCGGCCGGTCGCTGAAACACGCGATTTTCGAAACGTGCGTTAGAAAAGAGAACGGTTTCGAATATCAGGAACTCCTGCTGGACAGCAGAAGCGCCTAGCCTAGCCGCAGTCCAGTGAGTAGAATCTGGCGATTCAAAGCGTTTTGGCAACTTCAGACTCCTCAGGAGTCTGCGTTGACTCGTGACCCAGGTTCGAGTGTAGGAACTTTCACAGATCACGGACCACGATGAGGGGACGGCCAAGCTCGTAATTGCTCACGAGTGGCGGAGGAACAGTATCGAGGCAAGATATTTTTCCCGCAGGAGTCATTGTGGACTTCTCGAGCTCATCTACATGTACTTCACCTTCTTCTCAAACTCAGCCTCTAGATGAACGTCCCAGAATATATTTTGCAGTTTGGAGCTCAAGAGAACTGTGATGGTTCGCTTGTTACCAGAAAAAAAATTGCAGGCTTCGAGGCAACATGGTTCTGACATCGACAAGGTTGCTACGTTGCTTAGTTAAAAATGCAATAATCTTTTTTAAGAAGGTTCGTCAGCGTTGAGAGCACCAGTTAACCCTCAATGACGAGGACATCTATTGATCCAAGATGAAAGCATGCCTGGGGGCCCTCGGTAAGGTCTGACCTTCAGGGAACGCCATGGGGATATCCGCCTGGGATGACGTGTAATTAGCGTATAGATCCGCGTGTACGTGTTGCCATCGGTCGTGTGACGATAAGTCACGCGTGACACAGTCTAGGACTTGTTCATCGCCGCCATCGTGGTTAGGTTTAGCCCTGAGAAGGCCAGAGGGTAAGAATCTGTGAAATACGTTCAAATGCTCTCAACCAACGCAGTAATTAACCTAGTCCGACCGCTAACTAGTCTGTGTATACTCGTTGTACGGCTGACACCAGAGCCACCATCACCAAATTTAAAGCGAATTCCAGCAGTTGGTTATCGACATATCACCGCTGATGATCAACTTCTAGTACTCTAGACTTTTCGGTTAGCTGTACGGTAGCCGGTAGTATCGAAAGGCATGCAGTTCGTCTGCGTGCCATGATCACTAGGCTGACAACGATACGTCACTGTTGCTTCTCTCATCTCCAAGACCAGTGAGCTAAGTGCGCCTATATTTAGCTACACATATGAACAGGTGCAAATTCCAGATCAGTATGCCATGCACGGATATTGGGCTCGATACGCATTAGGGAACAGGTGTCAGTGTGGCGTGTTCAGAGTCAGCGACCCGAACCGTTCACTGGTTCCTTCCCGTTTCAAGCGTTCTCTCCCCCCTGGCCAAACACGAGCGGAAAGTGTAGGCATGCGTATGGACAGTTTAGCCTACACTGTAGGTGTTACCTTGTCACGTGGCGTATTTATCAGACCGCGAGAAAGACCGTTTTGAGCTACTAAATTCTTCATGGAATCAAGTTGAGCGTAGATCTAGCAGTCTTAGCCAACATGAAACACATGCACAGCGCACTGCGGATACTCACCGAAGCACAATACTCTTGTTCACTACAGAACATATAAATTAATAAACTCCGCCCTACAGATTTACAGTTTACTTGGCGAGAATTGGTGAGAAAGCGTGCTCAGATTCGCTTGTCAGTTCGACGCACGTGGCGAAAGCTAGGGAAGCAAACGGCCGCAGCGAAACCCCGCTCTCGCCCGATTACATCCTTCCGGTAGAGCGTCGGCGGACAAAACAATTTTCTGACTAGTACGTACTATCTCTCGCATGCGACCGCTGGTTAACGTAACCCACCGGCTCGTCAAACAGACCGTCGAGAGCGCGCTGACCCTCTGCCATGCTTTTGCTGAGCGTTGCCAATTAATTCGAACTTAGTCTTGTGGTCTGGGGTAGGCGGGGCCCTCTAAGCTCTGATCAAAAATAGCAGCGGCTAGAAGCTGGCAATCCTTAGGCTGGAGTCAACTATGGCAAATATTCACAACGACGTTTTAATTGTAGCCGAAGCGAGCGAAGATTGGCCCTTCCAAAATCGCGCGCCTACAAAAAGACAAGATCTGGTACCCAATCTGCATTTCATCCAGCTTTTACAATGACCTTCTGGTCCTTTCACCAGATCGACCTCAGTATAGTATAGCCTTAGCTCGTTGCCCATTGTTAGCTCTGGGAGTTGAAAGTGCTGTCATAGACACAAAGGTTCTGAAGATCATTTTTATTCTCGAGGATTGCGCGTTGAGCATAGCCACGCAGGGATGCATCCAGATAGACCTCCTGGCATTTCTCTGCTGGCCGAGCTACAGAAGGCGAGCCAAGCGTTGCAGGAGAGCCCTTCTCTTCACAACCAACGTCAACCTTGTCCAACTAGTCCGCCGCCAGCCGACAGCGAGTGGCGACGAATTCCTGACCGCAGAGTACTGGCGTTGGTGAACAACCACCGCTTTAGACCTGCAGGGTAAGTGTGCTCGTGCTAGCGAAAAGTTTGTAAAAGGTGTATGCGGATTTTGCTGGTATGTTTATTCTGTAGAAGGGGTGTCAGTTTTGAGCGCGAATAACACGGTTGATTGCCTTGTGTCAAGCTGTCTGTTTAGTCGTTAGCTCATGGAAAAAACTGGACCTATCAACTCCATTGCTGATCTTCTATAAGCTAGGTACCGTGTGAGCTTCAGCTGCCTGCTAATCTTCCCCTTCAAGAGGCCTAGACATAGCAGCATGTAACTGATGTTAAGTCACCGCTAACCAGGAGTCTGTCAGAAAGTAATTTATTTTAGGTCGCGTTCCTTGCAGCGTGCCTTCAATGCATTATGCTGTCTCAGTGACTGCTCTTGCTCAAATATCCATTAGAAAGGGTATGCATTCTCCTCTACGTGTGGCGAGTTTGGGTGTCGGGCGTGCGTCGACGTCGGTAAACTTGTAAGCGCCATACAGTGAGAGACGTGCAGGGGCGGGAGAATACGACCTGTGGCCAAGGGGAAACCGGGTTTGAAGCGGTAACTCACTTCCACAGAGGACAAACTTACAAACTTGTCACACAGGCAAATTGACCAAAGCGATTCTCGTCACCCCCTGGGGACAAACAGGAATATCCATGAATGAGATCGAAGGCCGAAGGCCAGCCGAAATTGCATATAGAATTACCCATCAACTAAGGCTTTCCGGCAATTTTCTTTCGAGGTCATCTTCGGGCGTTTTCTACTGTGCGAATATTGGATAGCGGTTCAGAAAATACCGGTACAGTACCGAGCTGCATCACTCGAAGAGGCATGTGGCGGAGAACGTAGGGGCTCTCTCAGTTTACCGCATTCGGGTGGTCTCTTTCAGCAACGAAATGGTCGTCAATCTGTAGTTGCTGACTGCGCCAAACATTTGGTAACAGGTGGCAAGGCGAGATGTAGAGGCGCGTGTACATGGCGGCGTTCTACAAAGTTCCCATATGCAGTGGTCAGTGTTCTAGGCTATCCACAAGCTATAGCGGAAGTATTCTCCGGAAGCACCGTCTTGAGGTCTGCCAGCTCACTTACATCCATACAGGCATGGCCTGCCATTACACAATGTTTCTTGGGCTTACACGTCTTCGCCGAATCAAGCGTGTTGTAGCCGGCGCTGAAACACCGCTCAGGAAACTGCAGTCGCTAGCAGAACTCCTGATGAGCACTATGGTAATTATTATGGTAATTATCGAATTAATTATCTGCGCAAGCTCGATCTGCACGAGCCAACTGTTCTTAGTCTTGGCCTGAAGGTACGACTGATGGAGATGGACGCTCTCACCGCACCGCCTCTGGGTTGACATAAATAATCATACGATTAATCATGCAGTTCGCACGTCCTTCTCGCTTGCGAAGTTATTATCATTATGTAATGTCTTGTCCCGGGCATATCTGCTGGCTACAATAACAACGTAATCTGGCCTTTCCTATTGGTGTGTTGAAAGATGGCATCCTTGTGCGGCTGCCCTGCTAGTTTGCTTGGCTGACAGTCTGCCCGAGAGAGGGACAAGCTGTTCAGCCTTCTTTTCTACACCCAAAGTGCATGCCCAAGCCATGAAAAATCACACGATACATCACATTTGACATCGGTTGGCCAATAAATGATCTCATTGAAATGTTCTGTGAGCGCTTCCTGAAAGTCTGACTGCGCTTATGTGACAGGAGCCATTAGGCCGTCGAAATGTTCACCAACAGCATCACATCTGGACAAAAACTAAGGGGTTGTTTGGCATGGCCGTGAAGCGATGGTCAATGCATACCGCGGCGATTAGACACACCGGTGCAGTCCATTATACAAAAGGCGTGCTGCCACTAGCTCATACAGACCGGCTTACCATCTCACGCACGCCGATGGTGTCAGTGATTCACCGCGGAGAGTTAACTTCAATCATCGGCCACGTTCCCCAGGAAATGACTGTAGTCACTGTACATCTTCGACACCCCTGGATCATTAGAAGGTTTCGGGATGTGGACGGTCAAACAGCTACGCGTTAACCCCCTTCAGGCTCGGGTACGAGAATGAAGGTACAATAGTTCCTTCTAGAAGGTGTTCGAAATTGTCATTCGGTGGGCCGCCTGTGACGTTTCCAACAAGTGTAAATGGAGTTAAATTAAGTGCGCGGCATCAACATTATCGTTATTCTTGTGGTGTCCGACCACATTTTTAAGCTTCAAATTGCAAAGACAAACCCAACTCAACACAATGAGCTAGGTGAGTGCGCTCACACTACTCGCGCGGATCGCGGGAGAACACTTACCTGGCTTACGCGATGAGATTAAACACAGCACCAACACGATACACGAAATTACATGCTCCCCTACAGGAAGATGAGCTCTTGATGAATTATTAATTAAGACAATTGTTAAGAGATCATTTCGCATTCTCTTCGCAATTCTTATTATTTAGGTTGGAGTCCTCACACGACGTCACGGTGGAGGTCAGTAAAGCTTACATAGGACTGCATGCTGTGTCCATCTTCCTTTCCGTACTCGCTCTCGTTCTCGCCGCCATTGTCGCCAGCGGTGACGTCATCAGGCAGCAAAGCCGTTCAGGTGAGCTGCGTCTATTAAGATAAGATTATAATTACGTAATATCTGATGACCAACCAGAAGTTGTAGTGCTGTGTTCTTTACGTTGACGTGTGGTATTTTCCTAATGATGCTCAGCGTTTTCGTCCGCAGCGAGATGCAAATGATGATTAAATCTGACTCCCCTCGGTACCGGTATTGAGTCTGATAGGATTTAGTTAAACAGCTAAAATCTAGCTGACAAAGACGACAAGTTTGCTTATTTCTAGAAGAATTTTTTAATGCCGCGTGTGTTTGAAGAGATCGACATTTCATTGCTAAATTGAAACTTGATCGTAGGTGGTATTTTCATTTATTACCCTCTGTGATGGCAGTCATTGTCAGTAAGAGGGATATGACAGACATTAAAACAATACGAAGATAAATTTGTAGTCACAGTATGGGGAAAGCAACAAAGAAGGAAGCGAGAGCGGAGATGGGGTTAGTGAGGAAAAGGAAGATGCAAGTGGATGCGAAAATATGGGACGAAAGGGCTTCATGAAAAATTATATAGATGGCTGAGCAAGTACACTTTGCGGAAGGGTAGAATGGAGGGTGCACGTGCAGAACAGAGGAGAATACCAGTAAGTTGAAGTTCATGGAATGAGTGTTGAGAACGCTGGTGGAGTACACAAGCTGTATGGCACCACTCGACTGTGGAAGGCTGTTTTGCGAAGATGAGAATCGCTATTGCGCCAATATGAATATGATGACCGAGAAGAGCTTTCTGATGGAGACGTGTGGAAACGAGAGTACTCGACTGAAGCTTTTGCAGGAGGAAGACTGTGCTGTGGGGTCATTGAAGAGAGGTATTCTAACAAAGGATCGGATGGACTGTTTTGCGCTACACTCGCTCAAGCTTGTTATCAAAGTACTGCAGTAGGTTGCTAAAGACAGGACTGGCATATTCTAGTATCGGTCTAATACAAACTTTGTAGAAAGTGACCAAATGTGCGTGGCCGTTTGGGTAGCCACGTAGTCTACGAGGTAGGCCAAAACGTGAACTTTTGACACTTTATCAATGTGGTTCGTGAACTTTTGACACTTTATCAATGTGGTTCGTGAGCTTTTGACGCTTTATCAATGTGGTTCGTGAGCTTTTGACACTTTATCAATGTGGTTCGTGAGCTTTTGACTCTATCAATGTGGTTCGTACATCAAAGATCGTTGCTCAGGATTAAACCAAGGCGGCGATGGCTGGATACGTGCTTAAGAGGCTTTGCGAGGTAATCCGTTGCGCTGGGTATTCATTATAACTCTGTTACCGTGGCCTGGATTTACCGCCAGCCGCTAGTCCTGAAGCCACTTAGCTGTTGAGGATACGGAGTCTTGTAGCCGTGACTCAGCAGATCGGACAGATCGATGAATTAAGATCAGACAAGTGTCACTTGCAAATTGGTTGTAGTCAACGGAGCTGTGCGGCAATGTTGATGGCAGATCAGCAGTGTAGGTCAAAAAGAGTAGCGGCCCAAGCACTGATCCTTGCGGCACACCTGCAGGAATTGTTTTCCACGGTGATGTATGGCTGCCAAGCAGCACCCTTTGCTGTCTCGAGCTCTGCAATAGATAACCTGAAACCCAAGACAGTGTATCGTTAATACCATAATGATGAAGTTTGAGACGTAGACCTCAGTGCCAAACACGATCAAAAGCCTTCGGAAGGTCGTAAAAGCAAGAAAAGACACAGCTCCCTTTATCAAAAGCTTCAGCAATCTGGTGAACAATGCGACATAGCTGCAGGGCAGTTCCATCATTCTTGCGAAAACCTGACTGGTTAACCGGTAACATGTGTTGAATGTGATTGTATAGCTGATCATACGCGACAGACTGCAGAACCCTTGAGGTGACCCTTAGGCCAACTGATACGGAGTTCCTGGCCGTATCCGGCGCTCAGCAAAAAGATATTTATATCGATATCGGCTGGTAATTAGATGGGTCGGAGCGTGGTCCTCATTGTTTATAGACAGGGGCAACCGTGCGCCTTTCCAGGAGCTGGAAATTTGCCAGAGCTGAGGGAGAGGCGAAAGAGGCAGCAGAGCGTTTGGGAAACATTATTTCCGAGGAGCTTGAGTAACCGAGCGCTTACGTATACGCCATCATCATCTCCAGCTTTGCGCATGGATAGTAACCTTGTGACGCGCTCTTCATGATCAGCGACTTGCAGTATGGACAGAGTAGTTGTTGATTGCGGTGTGTTGATATGTGGTGCTTGCAGTTGGTAGGTGTATTGAGTTGTCATAGAGCACTGGTTGAGAAAGAACTCATTGAGAACAGTCGCTTTATTTTGATCACTGGAAACGTTTCTTCCAGTGCTGGGACAGATCAAGTCAGGGACAGCTTAGCTACGCTGTTTGAGTAGACATCTAAGCCGGTCATCGGTGGTGCCGAGATGGACATACTAAGGCAGATTTGGCGATCGTCAGATCATAGAGTACAGACAAGATTTCGTTGTTGGTTATACACAGCCCATGAGTTTTCATCTTGACGTTTCTTGCATTCACGATGCAGCCGATGTTTGAGCTTAATTAATCTCTGCCACAAGACTAGAAGATATTCAGGGGCAGGGTTGCACATGAGACGCCGTTGCAATTGTCGTCCATCGCTGTGAAATGTAGCGAAACGCAATATCTAGTAACGTTGAACGCCGTTGATCCCATACTTTTTGAACACAGGTAGAGGAAAGAACATCTGACCAATCTTCAATTTCCACTGCGTGACTTAGTTCTTCGACTCGTGTTCTCAGTTTCAACACCAAACACGCCGTCGTTCACACGAATGCCGTTCAAAAGTACAAGGTAGTGTCCCAAACGAAACTGTATGGTCAGATAAACTGAGGGGCGGAAGGGGTTGAGATAGTACCCCGTCCATATTTTTCACCGTGATGATGAAATCAAAGCAAGACGAAGTTAATTGATGAGCATAGCAGTGTGTAGGAAAACGAACCACTAGGTGCAGATGATATGCTTCAAGAAAAGAGTGAGTGATTCCTCACATCTGTAGGTGGGATAGCCATCGTTCACCATGACCAACACTTTGCATTAAAATCACCTGTAATGACACACTTGTGAGTTGGAAATAATTACCGTAATTTTATAAGGGAGGGCTCAAAAGTAGAGATAAAGTGAAGGGGGTCAGCACTAGGCGGGCGATGCATACAGCTGACCTACATACGCAGCGGACTCGCGCTCGACAGAGAGCTGAGCTCCAGTTCTAACCAGAGGTCTTCATTAGTTGTTTCGAGTTCAGTAGCATGCCGCGTTCGTCTCACCGATTCTGATCTAACGTACAGGAGAACGCCACCACCAGATCAACCAGTGCGATCACGCGGTGTAATTCATATCGGGGGATTTGGTAAACACTGTCTTTATCGTCGGGATGGCACCAGGATTCAGTAAAAGCTACGAAAAGGGGTCAGGGAGATAACGATGGAGAGACTCAAGTTCACGAACTTTGTTAGACAGGGATTGTGCATGAGAGAGAAGTGTGTGCAAGAGGATTCCACTAGGCAAGTACGAAGATATCGATCCGGAGTTGAGCGTAATCACTTCGGAAATGTACTAGGTCAATATCGTATATTTGGAGTAAACTGTCCATGGCTGTGTTGAGGACTATGGTCTTACAAACTTTCAGAAAAAGATAAGGAAGGTGGTGACGATGATGAAAAATGCTTTCTCGTGGTACAGGTCATTCCAATGCAAGCCACGCTACGCTACACCGGCGTAGTTTATTTCACACGACGTTTCAACCAGGGGAGCCGCTTTTGGTGGCAATGGAAAGGGACAACACAAAGAGAAAAACAAGGAAAGCGATAGAGATGAGGAAAACGGAAAAAAGAAAGGGGACATTTAGCTTTGAAACGGCCTGGAAATTATGAGCACTAAAATTCTTTCTAGACATAGTTTGAACGCCACCCATAGGAATATCTCACGTGGACGTGTAGCCTCAGCCAATGGCACATACTGCATGAAAATCTCCCTGTCATCTCCTTGGTGTATCTGCTACTCATCATGTGCACTTCGCTCCTGACGAATGCTTCGGTTCATGGCTGAAACGTCAAACAAACTGAGCTGGTGTAGCGTGACTTGGAAAGAGCTGTTTATGAGGAGCCCACGACTGTCGAAAGACAAGCCGAAAACCGACCCCCGCCTCACGCACAACATGCATGATTGAGCGGGAAGAAATCGATCACGGTTTACTGGGGTCTCCTGTAAAGTTTGGTTGTGCTATATTCATCAAACGACAGACAACATTGCGAGTATGTGAAATTTCGCTGATGATTGTGTTGGCACTTGTTTCAGATCGGCACAACTCTAACTTCTTCCAGCTTTTGTCTCGTCTGCGCACGCGCACACCTTCCACCACACCACCACCAACAATGTCTCCTCTGCGTCGTTTAAGTTCTACTCAGGTAAGGAAGAAACAAAGAACGGCGACAACTTAAAGCTTCTACCTGTTGTCAGCACTGTCTGGCAAAAAAGACATTTATATTGAGATCTCATCCTAGTGGGTTAGCATGCTATGCTCATGACGTCCTTAATTAAAGCGATAAAAACTGAAGCCTAGCACGAAAGGACTTTCGGTCAATTTCCTTACACAGTTTAATAAAGCGTGATTTCGCCATAGTGCTGCGTCCCGTCTTTCCCTGTGTCGTTTTATTCAGCTTTTCCTTACTCCTTCTCGTCTCAATATCGACCGGCTCTCATTTACGTATACCCTGTCTGTACTGTGTATGCCAGTAATGGAGGTCTGGCCGCCTAAGTATCAGTATCTATGTCTCTTTCTCCCCCTCCGTCTCTCCGTCTCTCTCTTTCTCTCTCTCTCTCTCTCTCTCTCTCTCTCTTTCTCTGTCTGTCTGTCTGTCTGTCTGTCTGTCTCTCTCTTTCTCTCTCTCTCTGTAGGAACGCATATCGGATCTGGAGC
>JAOWAW010109136.1:0-13970 GCA_028565695.1 Nicola tetela
TCTCTCTCTCTCTCTCTCTCTCTCTCTCTTTCTCTCTCTCTCTCTCTCTCTCTCTCTCTCTCTCTATCTATCTATCTGTATATATATATATATATATATATATACCTTTCTATCTATCGTTCTTGAATAAATCATACTCAGTCATAGTGAGCTGGCTGGTGCCACAAAATTGACAAACTTGGAGAAGAAGCCCCCAGAAGAGGAACTGGACGTAAACAGCTCCTGAACTGGCGGCTCTTCTCCACGACTGATCAGTCATCGCTGTCCATGAGTTCTCAGTAAACCGGTATCGATCATCCAACAAGCGTAACACTTTAAACAGAGTGCCGACGTTTTCAGGACTCAGTTCTCTTGTCAGCAGTGGTGCGACGTTGGCCGACAGCGTCTGGGTCATGCGTATGTTATTTCATTGATAAGGATTGTACTATCCCACACAGGCTGCAGCGGTTTCGGGAAGGGCAATCCTGGTTTCGGCCATCAATCGCGGACTCGCTACAGTGGGCGATGGCCAGTCCCTGCGGCCGTCCATTGCACCAGATGTTTCCAATAGGCCAAGATTTCAGGCATCAGCTGCAAACAGGCATGTTTTGCAAAGGGAAATGCTTGACATTACTGAATAAGTGCTCGATTTCACTGTCCATGCGCATCTCCCTCGACACTTCAATGTGTGTGAACAGGTTCAACCATTCAATATTTCACCTGTGCCCGAAACGGACGGCGAGCTCAGTGGGCACTTTGTAGGTCGGATTATTCCCAGAAAGGCGATCGAAGATTGGAAGACAGAGAATAAACCGGCAAAATGGATGATTCCGCAACGACAGCCTGTCACCTCTCGGCGTAGGAGAATGCTCGACATGGTACATGGAAGGCAAAAGACACTATTAACAGCGCGATCGGTCTTCGCAGACGCCGGGAGCGCTAGCCTGGGCTGCAATTGTGTTCGCTAGTCGATCGCAGCGATGATAGTTCTACGGCTTGTTGGCCCCAGTGCTGGTCTGTCAATCCCAACGTCCTGCCTGACTTTGGCGTCAACACACTATTACGCAGAGCTAGAGCTGTTTATCTGTTCTTATTGGCCGACTGCCAGACGGCAGGTCTGAAATTTAGTACCACAGTGTCTGACAGAAAAGGGAGAGCTTCCCGGGAAGGGCTGTATTGACTGCACATAAATATTCCCGGGGATCTTAGCTTTGCCAACGCTCAGGCGCCTTCCTGCTTTGTCTAAGCTTACAATCCAGAGTGCCAGCGGGAAGGCTCTGGGTTGAACCACCCCAGACCGCACCATAATTCTTACTTGTCAAACAGGGAAGTTCGTCTGCCTGTGCAAGCTCGAGCATGGTCGCATTAACAGCCGGCGCCTGTCCATGTACTTGAAAATCACAACATGCACGTTCTTCCTTTCAAAGTCTCGAAGCAAATGCAAGACCAACAACGATCACCGAGCGTATGTACTCTCCGTCACTCGCTCCTCCTTTCTCAGTGTGATGCAATTTCTAACACGGTCTTGGTGCTGTAGACTCTCCTATGCATGTTGCAATTTAGGGTGTAACTGACCTACCGCTACTGCCTAGGGCTTATCCCCCGGCGGCGGTTGTGCTCTGTGGCTTCGCTCACTGCACCGGCGCCGCGCGGCCGGTGACCGAGCCAGAGGTTAGTCTAGCTTCAACATGTTCAGCTAGTCCCAGATAATCCGTCCGCTAGCAGTGTGCAGCGCCAGCTCTTCTCGCACGCTCATCAAGTTGTGTACTCATGGCATGCGCCTAGACGTACTAGACGTGGGCTACTCGTCCTACGAACAACGATGAAGGGACAGTCTGTTACAAACCACGAACAACGATGAAGGGGACAGTCTGTTACAAACCACGAACAACGACGAAGGGGACAGTCTGTTACAAACCACGGGCTACGCTATGGCTACGATCCCAGCCCGAGTGGGTCGCTTTATCGCCAGGATTACTGGTGAAGAATTTCCCCGTCCATGGTTAACGAGTTTCTGTCGTAGGCGTCAGCCTGCACTTATATTATCACAACTGAGCGTGAACTCTGCGTGAGGTTCCTGTTCTTGATCAGTTGATTTAGCCTATCCTTCCTAGACCCTTGGTATGTAGTTGTACAACAAGGAATCACTCCGCGTCGCTCGGTCTCTGCGGAGTCACCACTGCCAACACAACACGGTTGTACATACATTCTCTTAGTTTACTTACGAGATTTTGCCCGGGTTGCCCAGGCTTCAGCTCTTCAAAAAGAGGCATACCCTTCAAAGTTAAGGGTTCTCCCTGCGATGAATATAAGCTTCGCTGGAGCTCAAATTTGCAAGTTTAAACTCCTCGGCTTACATAGATTGCTCGCAACGTTCTGTTTCAATCGGATTAGTCCTTGTTGCCTTTAAAACACATAACCCATCATGATCTAATGAGCATATGGCCAGAGCGAATATTCAGGCTTCAGGGTTTTGGTGAAACATTAGGGTCGCGTGACTTCCATTTCGGCCTCGTTGTAGTTTCCAACACAGTCGAAGGCCATCAGTTCAGTTTGAAATCAGTAGCTTAGTGTCTCGAGTACTCTCGAGCTCGCTAGCGAAAGTCAAACGAAACTACGAGGAGATTTATGCTGACTATTCCAGCTCGGAATGACCCACGAAATGCATGCGCTTCACATGATGCGGTATAGAATTTATTGGTAGACAAATAAGTGCATCTTCAACGCTATCATGTACACAGACTGACCTCACAATCAGACCGTACCTTGCTGTTCTGCATGATGCAGCGTAATTTAATATACTGTCCGTCGCCGCGGAAGTTCAGGAGGCATGCAAAAAAGTGGTCATGCATGATCGGTCTGGGTACGAGTTCTAAGGAGGCGACCTCTACATTTCACCTAGTCTCTCCAGTCTCCACAAAAATACAATTCTAAAACTCCGTTTATTAAGGCTTGCAGAGCTGATAAAGGCTTGCTGAGTCTGCAGATTGAGCCTGAAACGTTTGACTTGTTAAAACTTAGGGCTAATTTTAAGGCTACCCTTTTTATTGTAAAGCCTTGCAAAGCCGAAAAAGGCTTGCTAAGACGGCAAATTAAGCTTGACCTTTTTTAAGGCTAGCAGTTTTCGTCAAGGCCTATCGACGAGCGTCAGTACTGAAATGCTAGGGGATGATGTTCAAATTAAAAGAGAGAGAAAGAGAGAGAGAGGGGGGAAGAAAAAGAGAGAGAGAAAGAGAGAGAGAGAGAGAGAGAGAGAGAGAGAGAGAGAGAGAGAGAAAGAGAGAGAGAGAACCTGATTGGGTGAAGGTAGTGCTATTGGACAGGGTGGTACTACTGAGGAGTGGAAATCTTATTCTTCTCCTTAAAGGCCTAGGGTCCTTCTATTCTTATAGTTTGTCGGATTTTTTTCAGTTTTAGGGATCTCAGGCTTTGACAATCGGTTTCGGCGATGCGCGTGCATGGGACCGAGTTGAAGTGGAACTGGTAGACTTCGCGTTTCGCGAAGGACGCTTGTAAACACCTTACCGGCACACAGAAGTACTCTATTTCGAGCGCGGATGTTGTGTCTGCGGCTTCGCACGGGCCTTGGGCACAGCTACGTTCATGTATAGTTGGCCAGGCGCATGTGTGCGCGCCCATGGCGAGCGGAGCACAGGTGTGTAACGTCCGTGTATGCCACTGGACTGCTCATATTACGTACAATCGGTAAAGCGGAGGATCCTCTAGAAAAATCATTGAACAGGTAAAGTCCAGTGCCCACCCGCATCAAAAGTTGCATTGGCGCGCTCTAATGGGTGGGCAGTGTTCTTTACTGATCCGAAAAAAAAAACAGTGGGCGTATATGCCTGTGGGCTCTGTACTTAACTTGAGCGGCTCCCTCTCTATAATGATAATTATCTTCGGATACATAACCTGGTGTACTATTCAGTGAAAGCCAGAGGATGTTGCCCGTCAGAGAGTATCCTGAGGAGTCGATCACTGATCGTCTGGGGCGTTGAGCGTGCAAGTTGTTGCAACCGTGCCTGGTGCATTGCACTTTTCCTGTTAACTGGCCGATGTTGTGTTAATGGAAGAGAGGGCTTTTCAATGCTTGAATGAAAACAACCTTATAACGAAGAACAAATAGTCAACTGCTGGATCTAGGGGCGAAAAACCTCGCTAAAACCTCTTGTTAAATGAATGTCTTTGACTGGTGCACTGGTAACTTTTCTCAGCTACTAACTGAACAAGTCTTCGGTTCATCACATAGAAATAGTGTGCGGCTCACATTAATATACATAAACGAATTTCGTGAGTGCAGGCACTCTACTACTACTGGTAAGTCGAGTACTAGTCAGCCTTTCTGTCCTGTCATTCTCCCCAATACAAAGAAGATGACGTTTGATAGCCAATGCAGCTGGTTAACATCTACTAAGGTGCTCTGGTCGTGTTGGCATCCAGTTGAGTTCGAGAAAACGGCTAGCAAGTAAACACCGTATGCCTCTCCTCACGGCATGCTATCTCGGCGGAACCGGTCGTTCCGCCGATAAATTGTGTCAGGTGGAAAGCAAACCCGAGGTTTAAAAACGGTATTCGCGTTAATCGGAAACCAGAAAATTATCAGCGACAAGAGGCAATATTAATGAGGCACTGACGTGCATTCGTAAAATACAGTATTCGCTTATGGTCAGGCTCTCGTTTCGTTGTAACGGGGCTTTGTTTAACGTTTCGAGTGCCGGCTGCAGCTCTCTTTAATCTTCCTGAATCCAAAACTGAGTACCACACAGTTCTATGACAATGACTTTGGAGACGACATCTTCCAGAATCGATCGCGCATGCTCCACTTCTACGACAGTTCTTCAGGAAGACCTCACTCATTCTGAGAGGTGCACAGATAGAGTTCTCGACCTCTCCCAAGAACTAGTTTTTGCCATATTTGATGAAAGCCTCACAGTTACCTCCAAAGCTTTGTGGGATTTTCTTCTTACGGCCATCAGGTGCAATCGTCCTTAACAGTGAAAGGAAAAAAATATACAATTGTTTAGGGGCAGCTCTCCAACTGTATGTCAAGCGATGCCTCGAAAGCGAACAAACGATCTCCGATCCCTATGTTCTTCTCAAAATCTTTTCCTGCCGAATAGATGATGTGGCCAGGTTTTGTGGGGGAAGGCCTGAAGACCCAGGCGAGAAGGAGCGGCTTTCTTTACAAGTACAAGGAGTGGAAACAGCCAGACACTGGGCTTTCCACGGGGACTGTCTCTCCTTAAGAGAAGTCTACTCAACTGTTAGTTTGCTTATCTCGATTTCCAAGACTATCAATTGTAACAGAACGTGGATGGAAACGCTCGCTAAATTGTCAAATGACGCAGAAAATCTGGCAGATCAACAAAACCGAGAGCCGGTGTTTTCCATAACTCTGAAGAGTCTACGACTAACACTTCTTTTCAGCGGTATTCAAGAATTTGAAAAGGAGTTTTTTCAACTCATTTACGGAGGATGAAGCGTAAAATCTGTTATGGCAGAAGAGACACAAGAAAGCGAAGTTGCTCGCGATTTTCCTGGTTTAATGAAAATTATCAAGCATAAAATCAACAAACCGAAAAAAAGAAAGAGAGCTTTTCGAACCCAAATCTAAGAATATGGGATATGGGGTCATTTGCAACAATGTCTTGGCTGCGAGGAATCAGTTCGTCCATAATAAAGAACTTCCTCAAGAGAGAATCAACCAGGGTCTGGAAGACCTGTGCCACCTCCTTGAAGGATCTAACCTCTGCTTTGAGAAAACCGTGATCATCAGTGCTGAGGAAAGCTGCTCTTCTTGGAAAAAGCAAGACCCCGGATGGTTATATTCCAATCCAGGTGACTATCGACAAAACCACAAACAACATAGCAGACTCAAAAAGACTTCTTTGTCCAAGAGGCCGTTCTTTATTGGTAGACAAAGTGAGTGTAAGATGATGATGAGTGTATTTCACATGGCAGCTCAAAAAAATCTTCCTCAAAGCAATTGCACCATTTTGTTATTTGGTCCATCAGGTATTGGGAAGAGTTTTCTAGCAACTGAAGTGTCATCAAGACTCCAGTTTATCTTTCTGAAACAAGCCTGGCTTTGTGCCTCTAATGAGCAGGAGCTGTTAAAATCTCTAAAAATGCATGGACATCTACTTTCAACAACTACGAAAAATCATGCCCAACCTTCAATGAATTGTCAGTCCTGTCTAGCCAGCACTGAGCTTAAGATATATTGTGAGAGCAGCTGCCCCTGCCACCTTAATCCAACCCAAGACACATGGCTGTATGTTCTGGATGATGAGTATTCATTGTCCCTTGATCTTATCTTTTGGATCTTCTTACTAAGTCATCACTTTTTCATTATTACCACACAAAGCTCAGCAGTGAAGGAATTTTTTTCAGCGCACATTGAAGACACTCAAAGTTTTACAACTGGAGCTGTTTTCAGTTGATGAGAGTTTACAGCTGTTGGAAATGAAGTCACATGGTCTAACTGATCAGGTTTTGGCCTTGGCAAGAAAAGAGTTGTCAACTGTTCTGGACTGCTTGCCATTGTGTGTCAGTACTTATTCTTCATTTGTGACGTTTTCAACGAAACAAACCTAGGATTTGTGCCTTATTAGTAATTCCCCGTTGGTGACAAAATGGAAGGAAATCAAAGAAGAGTTTGGAGACCGACTTCACATAAGAGGTTTGTCAGGTGTTGTCCAATCTGCACAGAGTTACCTACAAGATCATCCACTTGCAGTTTTTCTTCTTGCCAAAATCATCGCTATTGACAGTGAAAATGTTTGGTGGGAGATCATGAGGAAAGCCCCTCACAAGAAAACCAAACAATTCATTATGGTAACAAAAGCACATGTTCCCCAACAGGTACACAAACTTTGGTGGAATCTTGTAGAAGTGTTGGGTTGCCTCTTCTCCGATGAAGGCCAAGGTGCTTTGAAGACTTCTTGAGATGCCCTTGAAGAGCTTGGTTTAATCAGCTGGAACAATGTGACAGCAACTGTTCACATACACTGCTTGACTCTTCAACCTGTGTGAGGTGTTTTGCAAGAGAGATGCTATTACCTTGGTCATTTTGTTGAGCTTTGCATTGGAAAAGAATTGGATGATGTTGAAGTAAAATTAGTGACAAGAACAGTATGCCAGCATCTTATCAGAGAACTGCTTATGCAAGTATTAGACAACAGTCTGCAGTTGCTGAGGGTAGACAAAAGTTTGGCACTTATAAATACTGATGTCAATGGTTGGTCACGTGTATTCACTTGTCTTTGGCAGGTACTATCAAGGAATGCCTTACACAGTTTAGAGAGAGTCTTGTCTGCTAAATATTTGACAAGGATACACTCCCAGCTCTCTGCTGTACTCCTGACAGGCCTAAACCTGACGGGCTGTGTTTTTCCAGACTACTTTTATGACTTTTTCAGGAACAGTTACAAGCCTTCTTCTCATGTTGGCGATCACCAATCTTTGCTCCCTGTGATCTCTTCTCACTTAATTAAGGGTTGCAATTTGATGACTGATCAGCCCTACACCTCCAAGAAGTTCACAGAAGCAATCCATCATTTAAACCCCTCCCTTGCTTACGTTGAACAATTATATGTAGACAACTCACATGCAGCAGCGGTGGCTCACTATCATATGGCTGAAGTGTATGAACTGGAGGGAGGTCCACTGTGACATGCAAGAAATAGCTATTTGGCCAGAGCTTCAAGCGGATGCGCCCTGCTCAACATTTGAACAGATCAGAAATCATGTTTTTTACCTCAAGGAGGCACTGTTGGCCCCCCAGACATGTAAAGTCAACAACTGGATTGGGGTTTTAGATCTTCACACTGCATGCATAGACATGTTGGTGATGCTGATGACACTTCTATTAAAAGACACTCTTGAGATTTCCGGGGAAGTTGATCAAACAGCAAGAGAGAGAGTGCAATTATGATCATTCTTTGTCATCAGCTGACTTCAAATTTCTTACTGAAGTGTCTGGAATTTAAATGTTACCCAAATGTTCAGCATCCATACAAAACAAACCCAATGATGATTTTAACTCACATTATCTCCTCCAAAAATGCAGAAGAGACTCTGTGGGAATGTTTATAAAAGCCTGGCTGTTCTCTTTGAGTATCAATGCAAACCCACAAAGTAATTAAGGATGAGTGTTTGCGCCATGAGAAGACACTCCAGCCAGACGGACTAAGCGAGAGTCTCTTTAAGTATGTTAAGAGTTTTGCTTTGAACAACCCTGTAATGGCACTGAAGCTTGGACACTTTTCTCTGTCCAGAAACTTGTGGACCAACCAGTTCTACATCCCAACAATTATCCATCCAGATGGTGAATTGCCTTCTAGTGACTTAAAAGGAGATCCACAAGTATACAAAAGGGAATACTTTGGTTGGCCCTTGTTATAGTTCAAGTTGATTCCTGCCTGTTTTCAGCAGTAGACATTGAGCTTGCTTTGAACACGGTCTTGCAAGCTTTGTCAGAGTGCCCTTTGTATTATGCTGCCATATACTCAATTACAACATTTTTGAAAATTTGAGATCGTTGTTGACGGTTATAATATAATTACCTAACATTGCTTATTGCTTGTCTTGGAAATTCTGCTACTGAGCATGTACACAAAGTGCTAACATCTTTGGCAGAAGATCCGCAATCACCCTAACCCGCACCGTGGAAGGAAGCCACACAGCGGATAGCCATGAAATTTAATGTCTCCCAACTGTCAGAATTGCATTTGCTCCAATCTGTGTACAGTAACTTAATGAAGGGGAGAGATCTTTTGGACAAATGCAAGTACAAATCCGCTTGGCAAGCACTGTTGAAGTATTGGAGAGAACTTCTTAGCTTGCTCAAGGGGAGGGCGTTTCTCTAACGGAGGAGTTATTTGACATTTTCCTGGCTATTGTGCTGGAGCTCTCTGAGTCTCTGAGACAAGTCTATTCAAAGGAAAAGAAGTATAAAATGGCTGAATGGTTTAACAAGTTTCGTCTACGGCCTGCCACCGACAAGAAATGGCTTTATCTTCAAGCTGTGTTTGGTGTTCAATATGCGGAATTTCTTAAGGACACGGAGCGATGGTCAGAGGCATTGCAGCAAGGTATTCTTTCGGAGTGTTTCTTAGTTGAAGAATTTGGTGACAACTACCGGGAATGGCTTCCAGATGCATCCAATCCCACGACTCTGACTGTGGGAAGAGCTGAAACAAAAACCACGGTGCACTTCATCGAGCGATAGCCATTCACTTAACACTCTAGAAACTCAGCAGTTGCCTGAATGAACGAGTGAAACTGAAGACACCAGCTCAGACCTTTCCATCGGTTGCAATAAATAACTTCGGTCTGCAGGAATAATCCAAGTAACTTCTTTACAGCCGCACTGAGCAGGCAAATGACATATCCACTTTTAAACAGTGAAAGCAGATCGAGAGTAACGGAAATGGAATGAGATTGTAAGATAGCTTCAGCAGGATGTAACCGCGTGTTCTAACTGCCTTGCCAAGATCCAGTCAGTCACATAACTAATCTGAAATTGTTTAGGTGGTGCAGACGAGGAAGATCTGAGAACACCAGGCAAACTTGAAGAGTACTCGCGCCCAGCCTATCAGCTTGGCTGTGCACATACGTATGTGTGTCTGTTAGCTATAACTGCACCTTTTAGGCAAGGACAACTCCCATCTTAAAGATGTCAGCAGCCAGTGAAAAGTTATAAACCTCATACTACAAAGCCTGAAATATACAGGAGATCTATACACGGCTCCCGGAGCAAGACGTATGGAAGGAAGCGATTAGAACTGAGAAAAGTATGACCATAAAAGGTAAAATGGTTGTAAGCAATTAAATGTCGACTCATTCACAGACAGTAATACTAGGATGACTTGAGCAGCTTGCAACTGGGCCGAGCCACCTTAAACCAGTTTTTTCAGAGCTGAGCAGGATAGTCGAGACTTCAGATCTGCAGAGCTGCCAAAACGCAAATCACAGAGCCAGAAAGGCTGCCAGTACGGTACAACATGCACAGTATTGGGCAGGGAAAGGCAAATGCACATGTGTTGCGTTGGTATGATGTAGAGCAAGTTGTGGTACTGTCCGTATGCATGGTGAATAAGCTGCCTGTCCGTCCGGATGATGTAACGGATCGTTATCTTCACATAACGTCAAAACGCCACGCAACAGTGATACTCATCGATATCTATCTATCATTCAGCGTCAACCACCACACCCTCTCTAATTAGTTGTGCGTTCCGTGTTTTGAGTCCAAATTTCATAACTGACCCCCTCTCTTTCAAAAGTCGGTCATTTTTTTCTTCTGCTTTTGTTTTTGCCATGCGGACGTGCAAATAATCTGTCGATGCGTGACGGCTCATTGTCTATTAACGTTTGTTCATCCTTTTTTTCAATGGCTTCTGCTTCTTGTCGATTTAATTTCTACTTCTAATCCGGTTTACAACAGTTCTAAGTTATCCATGAGGTTGTCTGAATTGAGCAGCGGAATTTTTATCTGAACAAATCGGGTTTGGCCCTGGTGTGGAGGTCTAGTAAGAGAAATCGTAGGCTCGACTGCACTGTTTCCTAATGTTGACTCGTTGTGCACGCCTACATGCATATACATAGTTATGCCCAAGGGTGTGGACGGAAAGTAAATCGTGCAGACATGAGTATAAACGTTGAAATCAAAACCCTTAGCATTAGGCACCTGCTACCCGTATACTCCGGGGTGCACTTTTTCAGCATTCGGGCGGACACAGAATTAGTTCGAAGCTGCTGTTAGATTACCAAGATGGTGTTGAACTCACTTGAATTCCTGATGGTGACGATGGACATCCGATGTCACATCCTCTTCGAACCAATGGCCTCCCATATTCCATCCAAATGTAATAGTAAGATTAGCGCTAGCCGTTTCCTCTGAAGAAGTCGTCTGGGCGACGTATCTTTCAAAGGTTAGAAGTTTTGCTCTTAGCTTAAGTCATCTTGCAAATTAAGTTGGAAGCTGCTAGCTAACTGGCCATCATGAGCGCATTGTGTTCGATTAAATTTTAGTACATGAAAAGGAAGAGAGCATTTCCTGGTTTATTTTCTCGATGTCACCTCCGCTTGAAGTTCATTTACCGTCTGAGGGTGTTTCCCCAGCAGCTGGCGACACTCGTGCAGTCTGTGACTGCTGCTGGCACTAGTGCAATTAGCCGCCTCAGAAGAAATAATCTGTCTAGCGTGTACATATATTTCCTCCGTCGAAGCAGTGCCAAGCCAGCTCTACTCAACACAGTGCGAAGCCGTGACATAAAAGCTGTAGCGGTAGGAGGACAGGACTTTGAATTCTGCGACAGACAAACGGGATCGCAGGATCATCTGCGATGTTCTCTTCATTAGCCCGGCATGTTCCCAATCCCTCGATTCTTTTACACACCGCCTTTTATGTTGCCCTGGCCCAAACGTTTAACATATCGGACAGGTTTGTTTTTACGTGCTATTCGCTTGAGAATTTTGCAGTTTCTCCGACAGACGATGACCTGGAATACTCTGGGACTGGAATTTATCGATGTTCGTTTGCTCGGTCGCCTATGGTGCGCCGGTCTGGCGGAAATCAACTGTATGCAAAGTTCCCGGATTCGATTTCGTAGACGTGCAGCTACAGCAGAACATCCTTCCCATCTACGTGCAATCGATCTTGCAACTTAATCTTGAACGTTCTCAAATATTACCCTGCGTTTGCTGATTGATATCCGTACACGGCGTTAGGAACTGACAGTTCCGCTTAAAAATATTCTCAATATCTGAGCCTGAGGTCTAGAATGTTGATTTTGAGTATTGCGTGCGATCAACTCTGGGGGGAAGGGCACCGTCACCTCCAGTTAGTGAATCCAGCTGTCGAGCAATCGCTCCAGAAAACCTTGAAATCCCCTCGCGACTCAGTGTATGTCAGTGAAGCAAACAATAGTAACCATGAAGGACCGGCTCTATTGCTTTTGCAGGGTTGATATCGATCATTTGAGAGAGCCAACGGCTGAGATTGAGAGTGTGTGTGAAAGAAGTAGTTAGAGAGAGAGAGAGAGAGAGAGAGAGAGAGAGAGAGAGAGAGACAGACAGACAGACAGACAGACAGACAGACAGACAGAGGGAGAGAAAGAGAGAGAGGGAGAGAGAGAGAGAGAGAGAGTCTGAAAGGAATTAAGGGAGATGTGAATTAATTACGTCGGACACCCTTGAGTAGAAAAAAGGATACGTCGTTGATGCCAAGTGGAAGCTCCCTCAAAGCTTAGCATTCAATTGATAGAATCTATCAGTAGAAACGCTTCCGATGAGGGCAAACATATTCAGGTATCCGTGAACTGGCGCGACTTGCTGAGCGTGATAGAGCGTTCGCCTTCGCTACGCGTGTTGCCCGGATAGCAAAATGGACAACACAGCAGCAATTCACGCTAAACAGTAGTAGACCGGATTTCTGGCATGTCTTCCGTTCAAGGTTACTAAGCCGAAGAAGCTAGGAAACTGAGAGAAGCCTAAGACATACATTTCCGAATCCACGAGTACTATTACCTGAGCTCAATACAATGCACTGTAGTGCTTACCTCTTGCGATTCATACGTTGAAGCTCTTGCCTATCGCAAGTGTCCAGCTAGGTACATACACAAAGACAGATAGTAATCTGTCTGTCGATTCTCAGGGTATTTGATTGAGTCTAGCTGGAACGACTCGGGGAGGATCCTGAAGATGTTAATGTGGCACGAACATTTAAAGAGGAGCCCGTAGTGCAGGGCTGTAGATGGAGACAGCTCCTGAACTAACGGCTCTTCTTCTTATTCTTCTTCGCGCATGCGCAGAAATCATGTGCTCTCTCGAGGAAGAAAGGTAAACCGAGTGTGTTAATGATGATCGTTTGAAAAACTCTACTCGCTTTTATCTCCACGTGGTCAGTAAAGCCTACTGAAGGTCCAGGACTTCGTGCTGGGATGATGTAACCACGTCAGCAACACTAGTTAAACAATGACTCAGTGTTTCCGAAGGGAAAGCCCCTATCCGTTAATAAGTAGGGCTTGGACGTACATGTATAGTCCCACTGCCAAATTATGTGCTGTAGTTTGTTAGTAATAACAGGAAAATGCTGACTGCTTTTAAGTATCCCAACTATCGTGAAAGGACGTCGCCATAGACGATAAAGCTGCCCAGGAACTTTCGCTAACAACGTTATAATATTATTGCATGGGCGTTCCGGGTGATTGAAACTTCGTGACGAACTCGACTTGACCTTAGTCCTGTCGCGTGGTGGAACTGAAATTGTTGGTTATCAAAGGATGATAACGGTTTGGCGAGCAACTTCTTCAGCTCAATTCAAGGTGGTGCTCGAGAATGAGAACGTCGTTGTAATACGAGTGTTGAGGCCTATGAACTGCACAGAAATATCAGACTACTACAGAAAACAAATTTGCAGTCATCGATGGAATCATTGGAATGGCGCATGCAGAGTCCAGGAAATTGCACTTATCGCAGTGCAAAATGCTGACTCCACGTCATTATAATACCGTTCTATACTACATATGTCCAAATCTGGGATTTTGATTACGTCACTGAATCAGGTGACCGATTGCTTACAGCACACAACATGCACATTTCAGCCAGATGAACGGATTCCGAAAACCCACATTCTTTGTTTCATATTCGAAGAGGGGAAGCAACGCATTCTGCATGTCGGCATATGTTTGATATGGCGCTTACGTTGATTTTTGATTTTAGTGATGACACGTCACACGTCACACGGAACTAGCGCTGTACAGTAGTGTGTTTAAATTTTTGTCGTTCAACTGGTAGACCACAAGTAAAATTATTCGTACAGGCCTACCTATAGAGAGGTGTATATCTGATGAAAGCTGTGGGGCGAGAAAATTTGATCTGTTGTATGATATGATATAACTTCATCGGCTTAATGCTATAAAACAGTTGATAACCGATGACCAATCTGATTGGGAAGCTTTCTTGCAAAGGCGTCTCGGCCTCACGAC
>JAOWAW010109147.1:3780-13960 GCA_028565695.1 Nicola tetela
ATTTTTTTATGTGACGAATTGGAGGGGAGAGGGTCAAAGTCAATTTGTCCTGAGGCCGGAATCTAAAAAACATCGATGGCGAGTCCACTCCTGCGTTTAAAGGCATGCTACATGTAGTTGTGATTACCACTCTTTTCAAGTGTTTTGGTGTCAATTTTTTTATGTGACGAATTGGAGGGGAGAGGGTCAAAGTCAATTTGTCCTGAGGCCGGAATCTAAAAAACATCGATAATTACGGACGGCCCCTAACAATAATAATGACGGGCTGTTGTCTTGTATGGCCGTTGTATGAGCGTAGGCAATAGGCTCCTTATGATGCTCAACGTGCTGTCTGGAATGGCATAGATCTCTGTCCGTGTGTGCAAGTGCACTGTGGCGGGTCTAAAACTCTCTTCATTCTCACTCATGATGCGGTTGAAGGGAAGGGCTGTGTTCCGCTGAGGGATCGCGGGCTGTCGCGACATGCATCGCAGACAGTCGGTTGCATAGTTCCACTATACAGCTGTATTCATTTTGTATTGTAGGGGAACTTTGAACAACTAAATGCATTATAATGTTGATACGACGTTTTGACCTCTCCGCCGAGGTCTTCCTCGGGGTAAAATCGTTATAATATCAAGGGACTCACATTTAAACAACTACGTTACAATTCTAGGTCAGTGAGGTGTTAATTGTGTAGGTTTTAGGTGGTGAAATTGCTGAACGTCCCGGTGTGTGTATGAATGAGTTAAAGAGATTTTAAGCTAGGGTACAGATTACTGACGTTACTACTGAGAAATGCGTTTTCTGTAGCAATCGCTGTGACGGTGATTCGACAAAGCCGCCTGGAACGGGCAGAAAGAAGCGCCTCGGCGCTACCCCACAAACCTGCACAGGAGCTGTATTATAGCTATATTGCTACGTGCAAGTATCAAGCCCATCAGCTCGTGCAGCTGACTCACGTGCACGCGTCTTCCCCGGCCCTAAAAAAGTACCGGTACTGTCTGCGGCCGTGATCTCCCCAACAAGATTAGAGTTGCCATCAAGCGGTCAATTTTAAATCACCATATCTTAATCAGTCAGCTTCTGCTCATCGGGTTTTATTCAAATCCTGCCAAGTTATCACGAAGACATTCCTTTTTAGATTCCTGTACTCGAATTTTAGTAAAACGAAAGAAAAAAATACACCGCCTGAACTCCTTAGCTACCATATAGACATGTCGCCATCGTGCCACGAGGTAGGTAAAGTCCCCGGAGTTATCATGTTTGGTTTGAAATTTAAGGCTCTGTGTGAATGTTGGGCAAATCCATGGGTCATAAAGTGTGCAAGTGTGATCTCCCTATGCCAAGGGCCTTCGTGTAATGTCGACGCCGTCCCTCTGTCTGAAGTTTGATGTCATTACAAACGATAGTCGAGTACTGGCGCTTTGTGTGCTACACATGTATCGAAAAGACAGTGTTTCTGCCTTTCCGGCTGTACTCGAAGGTGAAGATTTCTCCACAGGTTTCTTCCGCTTCTGCGCTTGCCAGGCATAGCAATCAAAGCAGCAGCTGGGCTCAGAAGTTTTTTTTGCCGATTGTAAGTACAGTTCGCAGCCAAACCAAGGCTGCTGAACAAGCAGTATTTATACAAAGACATGGCAATTGTGCTGGATACGCTAGGAAAGTTCCAGGCGACACTATGGTTACCCACGCAAAGAAAATCGCTATGGGTAGCTATGGGTATCTTCAGATATCTAGAGAGGGGCCCAGAGCACAGAGAAAGCAAAACCGCTAGACTCAGATATAAAAAACAAAAGCAGAATGCAAGCCCGCCGTTTGTTTTGAAACTAACATCCCATCGGCCCATGCACACAATTCCGCCCCCCACGCCCCCTTGTACACGACCTTTGTGGGGCTTCATAATATTCATGACATCGATCGATATCAATCCGGCTCCAGGTCTGTACTGCTGTTTGCAGCTTACTTCACGTGTGGACGACTGGGTCAGGAAGAGTCTGGGACAGTACAGGATGCGATTTCTAGTTGTCTTTTACCGATTTCATTGAGTTGGCGACAGACGGGAAATGCTAGTGCTTGCTCTTCCAGGGCCGTAGACCAAATTTCTAGCGTCAGCGACTTCTTGAACTAGTAGTTTGGCGAGGTTACAGCAACGTCTGCTCACGTAAAGTAAGCTCCAAGCAGCTGTAATGCTGGAAATCTCCTGATTCCGGTCAACTGTTATCCACTCTAGCCTCTATCCTCTCACATAATTCTCCTCTTTATCCCATTTACAAACGTCATCGCGTACTGTGCTCTTCCAAATCGTGTGTCTTTGCTCCTACACACCTTTTTGCCTCACTGTGAACCTTTCCCAGTACCGGACAGCGCTAGACCCACCATTCCTAATTTCTCGCTCTCCTCGATGCACTTTTCTGTTTATTCAGTGATCTGTTAAAGTCCTGATGGGGGAGGCCCGTCGTTTTCTTTTTATGCCGTATCCCTCTCTCTATGCTCAAGTCTTCTCTCCTTTCAAGCTATCACAAACTTGTCTACCGGTGAGTGGTTTGTAAATGCACGCACACATAGCGTTATAATATCATGCTGCTCGGTATGAAACTAGATCCCGCACATCGCTGCATAATCTTGTATGTCTATAACTATTATTAGATTTCTCTATCTCTCTGCCCCTCTAGACATATTGAGGTGGGTGCCTGAGACAGGTCATTCCACTGATCTTCAATCGTTGAAGAGTTAATCAAAGAAAAAATTAGAATACATGTCACTGTCAGCCACAGTAAGATGCGAGAATGGAGTAAGAGCAAAATGGTGCGAAGACAAAGCAACGGACAATATGTTTTCACTTAACGTGCACATGCGTGGAAAACCCCTGACACTCACAACCCCGCACATAATGTCTTATTCAGTCAGTTGTGCAATGCGGTGCTTTAAAGCATCCTCTTCGACGACTGGCCTGGCCTAGACGTTTGCACGAAGCTTCTTTCCTTCTCAGGCATTCGCGGCGATGATGGAGATGAATATGATGATGCCGCAAACGATTCCCGCCACACTCACCCACAGAGCCTGTTTACCGGTCCTCACGGCTTCTTCGACGTTCCCAACTTCTTGCGCCGTACGACTCTGCGGTTAAAAAGAAACCGAATTAAAATCCCCGCGAGATTAACTTCGGGGAATAAAACGAAGAGCTAGTTTCAAATACATTGCTCCCAAGTAAACGACAAGGCAGCACGCGCCATACCATTTCAAGCGGCAAGGAAAGAAACAAGCATTGCCGCCTTTCCTATACAGGAGCGCGAACGCATGTGACAGTCCTTAGCTGTAAATATTTAAATTATAGCAAAAATCCCTGCGCCTATGAATTGTCACAGCCATGATGGGGGCTGGTCTGGAAGGACCTCCGCGGCACCCCTCGACCTAACAGACAAGTGATTAAAAAAAATAAAACATAAAAAAAATAAGGTGACCTTGCGCTGCTGGGGTGCAAGTTTAACTTGCGGGAGGGGGACGAACCTTCTGGGAATGAGTGGTCAATCTGTTACCACTATGGAGATTCAGCTGTGCTAGCAAATTGCGAATATAGCTTGCATGTCTAAGACGGGGGTATTTCGATTCAGAAGAACATGCAAGACTGGCGCATGAGTTTGCGGTCTTTTCGACAGTTCCCGAAAGACACAGTCGGGACGTTAGCTCACCTTTCAAGGAACAAAATTAATCCCGCCATTTCTCGGTCAGCTGTTTCATTCATTTATGCGAAGACGAAGGAGAGAGTGCCGCAAGGCTAGGTTATGGACATGATAACCAATATTAAACATCGTTCGAAAATTAACAGCTCTCGCTGACAAACAACACTATAGCGCTCGGGGCTTAAGCTTTGCGCTCCTTGATTGGCCTAATTCGATTGGACAACCGAATCGGCCTTAGAGGAAGAATATGATCTATAGACTTGATAAAGATACATTGCTGCACAAGTCCATACTCAGACAAACTGGTCCATCACTCTGAGTTCTTAAACATCTGTTTTTTTATTTCTGCATGCAAGATTTATTATCGCTAAGTCGGCTAACCTGTTTCCTAGCTACCGACGCGCTCGATAACCTACGCCTTTGCGAAGTTACGCTTGCCCTTCAGCATGACTTGAGGATAAGTCCCAGGGGTGGGTACTCTGTCAACTGCAACAAAACGGAAGGCTGCATGTACACGTGGTCGCTTTGGGTGCCTTTTGTACCATGCAGGAAAATGGTCACTGACGTTGATGCAACCCACGAGCCATCGACAGCCAGCTGTGCCTAGTAAAGTAGCTGCTGATAGCATAGAGGATGTCCATGACCGGCCTTCGATCCAGTCAGAAGGAAAAGCCGAATATTCATACTAGTACGGAGAACAAACGACGCAAGGACTCGGCTATTAAAGTAACTATGAAAAAACAGAGAAACAGACAAGAAGAGATACAGGCAAATAGTTACAGATAGACAGACAGACGGGCAGACAGACAGACATTCGATGGACAGACAGTTAGAAAGATATACGCACGAGCACGCACATAGAGGTAAGCTTATTAACAGGCCGCGCATGACCACAGGATTTTACATGCAACACAGATTGGACGGCACAGATCCGGAGACTCTCAAATTCATTTGTGCAATCATAAAGCGTGCAGCGTAAAGTTCTAACAAGTGAAGGCAACGTACGTGCCATTAAGCTCCCAGGAAAGAAATTACGGCTGTTTAGAGTCACACTATGACTACTCACTTTATTGGAGAGGTAAAGAGCGACCAATCCTAATGGCCAACAACAGAACAGGCAGGTGATGCAAGAAAGCCAACACCAGTCACGGGGTGGGTCTTGAACTGTTCCGTACGGGGCAGTTGCTGGTTTGTGACCTTGGCCCTCCATCGATATCCGCTCGCTGAGAAAACAAACGGAGAACGTCAATCAGAGCCAGAATTCAGCAATCGATAACTTTCATTATGGACCACGAGAATAACCAGATAGACAAAGAGAGGCAACGACCGGTGACGTCAGAGGTCGATACATAACTAACACCCGGACCAGCCAGGGCAAAAGAGAAGTCTGCCAAGTTAAAATGCCTCACGGAAACTTTCATAAAAGAAAGATACTCCAGGCAGGAAAAAGTAGATCTAGTCCTACACCGAAAGAGACAAAAAAGCCGAAGAAATTAGTATTTTCATTGAATGGAAACATTTTCAGCAATACCTGAATTAATCTGGAAGGATTGGCAAAGTAATGATTCCTCAACGGTTTGTCAGGGAATACTGTCAACCAGATTTGGGTCGTTTCTTTGGTAAGTCCACAGACAAAAATTACGTCGAATTCTTTCAAGTTACTCGGTCAAACTGGCCAGCGGGTTGCAAGTAAGAATAAAGGCCTTCCCGTGTTTGATATCGTCCTTAATACCGTCTTCTTACGATCACCTACTGGTGTTGGGTGCTTCACATTTTAGCGTTAGAACGGGGGTATTACCCCCGCAGGCAAACGAGTACGGCCGTCGCACGGCTGTCGCACGGCTGTCGCACAGCTGTGTTATTATGACTGACGTCTACTGTTGGAATGTTGGTGGGGGGAAAAATGCATGTCGCGCTATTCGTGCGTCACCTGGGTGCATTGATTCGCTCGATTGGCTTCGTCCTGCTGTCGCACTGGCAACAGACCGGTTCTGTTCGCTTCGATCCGTTGTCCGATCGATAAATAATTGTGGAGACCCTATGCCTTGTCAATGTGTCTCAGAATCGGACATCCTAAGTTCATTTCTATTCACAGGGAAGTCCGGACGTCGCCGCCGTCAACGTACAACTGCTGTAGTTCAAACACAATAGCATGTTATATTTAGCCTGACTGCTGGCTAACATAATGCCGTCCGCTGGCCGCGGATGCGCGGATTGCACAAGTGTGCCGTATACATGTATGTGTTGCTGTTGGTGCGCTCGGCCCTTAAAGATCTGGCAACGAGAAAAGATGTTTAGTAACAGTGTGCTCAGCGCGCTTCCTCTTCTGTTGGGTCTGGGGAGTTTTCTAACTATTTGGTCATTCATTCTCGGCGTCTCTTTTTCGGTGACGCCACCATACTCATCCACTTAGGGTAGTTCATTCATTTCTCTCGACTGCATTATCCCGGTCCGGGGTAGTGCGCAGTACCGGTGAGCATGAAAGACGTACCGTAATACAATGATGTCAAGTGTCGATCGTTCCACACCATCATATCTTCAACCCTTCAAGTCTCTGCGCACGGAGAGTTCGCGTTGTGGACCTCTGCGACTTGGAGTTACACACGGGTCATCCGGCTTTATTGTTGGCAAATTCCTGCTGAGCAGCCCGATGCTGATTGAAGTGCTATACTCCTTTGCGCATGCTCTTTATCCAGCAGGTTTCAACAGACAGGCTGCGCGCCATGAACACCAAGAAGAGAAATGCCAAACTTCACGGACAGGTTGTTCACTGTCACTATGGTTACTGTAAAGTCTCCTAGGCGCTTGTTAATTCCAATTATTCCACAAATACAGCGGCGCTAAGTAAAGGCAGGCGCTTATTTAAGGAGGCGCTTAAATGTTCATTCTAATTTTTTTCATCAATCTCCCCTCTCTATTCTTACTATTCACCAGCTTCTTCATTGCTATTGTTCTGTTCCTTATCGTTTTCGTTTCATAAAGCGACGACGGAGCCCTCTGCACTTATCCACTCTGTGCGCGTTACGCGTTAGCTGAGGACGGCAGAGCGCTAGCTTTCCCTCAAGCGAGGGACGGGGTACTAGTAACTTTGGCCAGCTATCTCAACTTCTATCATTGGCGTTGCAGCTACCCGAGAATGAGTAGAACGCGCTATCATTGTACTGTACACCGCGCAAGCATGAGAAGCCGGTAGGCGCTTATTTGTTTTTATCAAGGCACACAAGGACGAGGCGCTACATAAAGGGAGGTGATTATTTGAGGGAGGCGTTAAATAGCGATTTCACGGTATCTCCTTAGTCGAAGGCATTGAAGTTCTCACGGTCGGTACGATTGGCTTTCACGTCACCAGCGGCCAGCCGCAAGGTTGCTTCTAAAATTTCTCCTCTTGCAACACATGCTATGTAGCATACCACACAAATTAAAGGAGATCTGCATGCCAAAATTTCCTTCCCAGAAAATTAGAGCTCTTGTGTCAAATGATAAAGAGAAGAGGATTTGGTGTCTTTAGAGTGACGCTTTCGCGTGTTCCGACCGACTTCAGGCTGTCGACAACATCGATCAGTAACTCGGTGGGCAGGCCGCGGCCCTATCACGTGCGTTGTGCTTGGCGTGACCGCGCCTCCGACAGCCTATACCCATATCCATGCTTGAGGGTCTAGGCACTGTGATTTCGCCTTCACTGCATGCAAAGCATCGGAACTTTTCCTTCTTCTTTAATATTCTTATTTTATGAGCTAGAAGTAGATTTATTATGTTAGAATTGATGGCCTGCTTGTTGTGCACGGCATGGTTGTTCTGTGCCAAGCTGTGAAAACGCCAAATAATAGTAAAGAGAAGCGCGCTGGCACAGCTACCCAAAAGACTCGAAGCTGTTGGATGCGTGGCTAGCAAGGTTAAGACGTCTGGACTTTCAGCCAGGGAATAACGACCGGGTTTGCTCCGCGCATTTTACAGCTGAAAGTTCGAAAAAGCAGGACTTGTGGTCTGACTTTGCTGCTTCGGGGAACTTGCCGGCAAGGTAAAGCCGAAACGTACGACGGCTTCTTATAGGGGCTTCCTTCCCTTCATCTCGATGGGAGAGAGGACATCACAGCTCGTCAAGTGAGTGCGTACGTTCAAAAAAAGAACATGAGGAGGTAAGGCATTATTTTTCATCTTTCTAATGCACTATTTTGACAATTCGCGCAAGAGATGCTGAGTAAATTCGTGTGTGCGCGTACGTGCGTGCACGAGATTAGGCGGCAAACTACAAGGGAAAAATGTTTCTTCTTTCTTGATCAAAACAGACTTTGAAACTGCTCTGAGAGATCACGTACAAGGAAGGATTAATTCTAGTCCTCAAGCTTGTGCGAATGATCCTTGTTCCGACGGTGAACATTAGTCTCTGTCTCAGTCTGCTGCTCACTGCATTCATTATCATGGTCCAGGCCCATGTCCTGAACATGTAGAAATCCATGTCCAAAGGACGCCCACTTTCAGCCCTGGTGTAAGCCACCATCATCCTATTGATATAGCAAGATGTCACTGAATACTTTTTACATGTACAAAGGGAATAATTATATAATATAAACAAGTGTTCACATTAACGTGAACTATGAAAGTATTTCTCACTGTTTTTATGAAAAAAAAAATAAAAGCATGCACAACTGTATTTATTTTATTTTAAAAATTACTAGCATGTGTCACTTAAAAAAAAATTTCAAGCAGTACATACATCTGTAGAAGCAGTTTTTATTAAAAATAGAAAAATTAAAAACATTTGTCACTGTCCATTTTTTCTTTAGAAAAAAAATACAAACCGCATGTCTGTTTTTATTTAACAAAATTGCACGCATTTGTCACTGTTTTCTGGATCTATACATAGTCATTGATCTGCCATCTGGGCTTATCACAGACAGCCATGTCTCACAGGTAGGGAGCAGTGTGTGCATGGAGAAGCATGGTCTGAACATCATGCCTTCTTGGCTGAAAGGTTACAATCCCAATAGCCTGATCTGGGGTGCATTTTATCAAATCACGTTGGGTTTTCTAATCACAGAAAATAATTACACTAAAGCCTTGTCTATTCTTCTTTCTTTGCTACAGCCAATAGCATCTCTGTCTTTCTGCTGGCTACAGACCATGCGTTTTCAAAGCCTCAATATTTGCTTGGATCCAATCCAGGAATGCTCGTCACATTGCCAATGCAGCGCATGAAGGAATAACTTTTCTTCTTCCAATAAACCAATATACAAGCCATGTGTACTGACGGTACCCAATTAGCTGTAGACTCCTGCACAAAAATACCAAACAGAATTGCTGTTGTAATGGCTTTATAATTTTTTTGGACGGAGCATTGTCACTTGTTACCTGGCTTGTCTGGCCATGGCTAACCCAGCTCCAACAGCAATTCTTGTCGGGTTTGTGATTTCTTTGTCCTTACTGGTGTTTCATTCTACTTGAATAGATATATGTACAAATCAAGATTATTGTTCATGTGGGGAGCAGTGTACTGACTGTGGCATGATGATAAAAAAGCGCTTTGCAGTCAGGCCATGAGACAAAACACTCGACTGAGACGACAGATCATGCTTTGGGGCTGTCGCCAACACTCATTGGCTGCCCACGACGAGCAACAATGTTTACGTTATACAGTTGCTGATGTCACATTGTAAAGACTCACAATTCACAAGCGGCGACCATTAAAAGGTCAAGCATCTTTTATTTTCTTTTCAGGTAGACAGAAACTTGCAACATGTGCTTGCTTGCTCATGCGCAGGAGTTGCAATTATGGACGCGCGCACTGCGCGCGTCAGTGTACTGATTCGTAGAGCTAGGATCTATACAATGGAATGAGTGTAAGAAATGGCTCACTGCAAGTAGATCTACGTGCGTGCATTCGTGCGTGTATTAGTAGTAGTCTACATGTACATATAGCTCGCTTCGCGACAGGGGCTACCTTTGTTGACTAACCTGTTGATGAAGGCATCTGTGCGCCCTCGAAACTCAGCATGCACGATCATGGCAATCTGCAACACTGAGGGACAAAGACAAACAACAGCAAATTCTGGGTGCTCAATGACGCACCGTGTCCCTGGTTTATCGGCAATCAATACCTTGGCATCACGACATTCTAGGCAGCAGAGGCAGTAGACTGGCCTTGTCATTGGCACGCAGTTCTCGCAATTGCACCACCTTGTATGATCAACTCGCGAAAATTCGACAGTAGTACAGTCTTGGTCGACTGGATTTGTTCCCTGGTCTCGTCGTCCGTCGTCTGCTGGCCGTTCCAGCTACTTACATGTGTCCTGCCTCACTCTGGGCTCAAACCGGAGAGGTTCCAGACTTGCCATATCTAGTATGGAAAAAGGAGACTCCTCCATTCTGCAAAGGAGATCAAGTCTCAACTCGGAAGAAACTCGCAAAAGTGCCTCGCGATCATCCCTGATCGATGTCAGGTCACCTGGCGATCGGAAAGACGGCAGTCCACCCTAAGCACAATCTACGTCACACGGCGCCTGGGAGGATTACCCCCCCCC
>JAOWAW010109169.1:0-12430 GCA_028565695.1 Nicola tetela
TGCTGCACTTGAAGCTGCCTCCCCCCCCCCCCCCCAAAGAAAAAGGAGGCAGAGTACAAAACATACAAAGTGATGTCCAGGAAACAGGCTGGTCTGCTTGTTGAAGTAGAATAGCTATCATCTGTCGAAGTAAACAGATCAAACAGACTCTCCAATATAAAATGAAAGAAGAAAAATATTAAACATCGAGACAACAAAAGATAGAGAGAGAGAGAGAGAGAGAGAGAGAGAAAGAGAGAGAAAGGTAGAGACTGGTCATTGGTATGAAGAGATGGAGAGAATGGAAGAAGAGAGGCAGCCAGTGCCAGGCAGGAAAGGATGCCAAAAAGGGACAGAGAGGGAGTGCAAGGGAGGAAGAGAGACTTATTCAAGAAGTGACACAGACGAAGCACATGGCCCTCCTTAATTTTCTTATGTGCATTCGCAACACAAACACAAGCAGAAATAGCTACTGAGGGAGTATCATGATCTGGTACAAAACGAAAAAAACATCCCAAAGAACAAAATTATAAAAAAAGCTTTCCAACATACACAGATACCAGAGAGTACCACAGCCTGCCTTACAGCATATAACTCCCCAAGAAATGATGACCAACATGTAAAAAGCACTCAACTATGCAACACTTTTACAAGCACCCTTACCAATCTAGGTGGTACACTTGGGCTACTAAATGATGCTAGAACGATGTCGTTGTAAACATCAAGAACCTGCCAGCAGCCTGGTGAATCATCTATAAACGAAAAGAAGTCCAAGGAGAACAGACAATCGTAATACACTTACTCACCAATTACAAACAAACCACATGTACAGGTTACCTCTACATCAAGCAATTAATGTTTCTTCAAGTGTAACAAAAAAAACCAGATTGCCGTCAACTTCTTGTGGCTTTCTAGATCGCCCCTTGCTGTCCTCTGCTGTCTCCAATGATCTGCCTGTCAGTTTGTCCTCTCCCTCTATCTACTTGTAACTTATTCCTCATATCTCTGTACCTCTAACCCAGACTCTTTCAGCAAATAGAAAGACAGAAAGTGAGGACAAAATCCAATTGATATCAAGGGAAATAGACCTTGACACGTAATACTGTAACCCTGGTAATTTTCGTAACCGAATATATTTCATAAGCCAGGGCCTCTGGCCTTTTGTAAGCGATTAAATTTTGCAAGCCAACAATGGAACCAAAATTCCCACAGGTCTTGTGACATCACATGTACATTTTGATAGACAATTCCAGGTCAGGATATTCCAGTCCAGCCCGGCAGGCCATAGAAAATCGATCCAACCCGCTCTGGATTGAGTTCAGCCCACTCCTAGGCTTTGTTGACAGTTACAGGCATGTGGGAACCGCAATCCCAAACCCTCGTACTTGGGCTGGGCGCCGGTCTGCATCCAGCCCTTGCACCTGCGGTGCTCAAGCTGGATTGCCAGTCTGGCCCTCATATTCGGGTTGGATTGCATACTTATTAAGTATGTGCACATGTAATTTCACTCGCATGCAACTGCAGTGTGCCCGCCATGCACTCCACCATACAGTACATTGTGCAAGCCGCATGCACATACGCAAGAGTTGAAGGCGTAACTCCCCCCAAAGTATGGCACATCAGCCACATGTGCACAGGTAGATCTACAAAATTTAGTAACCTATTTAATTTCATAAATTTTTAACTTTTATGAACTTTACGAATTTAAATTGTATACAAAAATTTCCACAGTTACAGTAGTTCTCAAATCCCACTCCCCAAAAAAAGAAAAAGAAAAACCAAAAATATTGTCACCAAGCAACAGTACTAATAAAATGAAAATTTTAGTTCTGTAATTTTCAATGTTTGTACTAGGATAATTTTTATCCAAAAGAAAAGCTAAACTTTGCAGTCCAAACTACTCACCCGATGACAATCGTGATAAAGACTTTGATTTGACGTCCACTCTAATTATTTCCTGGAAATGAGAATACATAGCAGCATGATGATGATGATAGAAAAGGACAAGAAAATGTACAGTACCACTGCTTCTCCCTGCCATTTCCCACACTAACATGCTTCAGCCTTCCTTCCATCTTCTTCCCTCTTTCAGCATGTCACCCTCTTTCTGGTCACTTACTCGGCAACTTCTCCATTGCGTATCGAAAACCACACACTGGCTGTTGGAAGACCAACAACGAACAGGCATGCTTCGAGCAAAGATCCCAGGAAACTCATTACCTGAATGAGGAAAGGAGGGTGGAAAACAGACTATGTGTTAGGCTCTACAATCCCAGAATCAAAACGTGCTAAAGACAGCTATGGAATCATTCTTCTCTTGTTGTCACATTGCATCACCTCCAATGGTGTAGTGATTAATTGACGCAATGGTTGACTAACATGGGCTCTTTTGAGTGCAACAATCAAAGAGATACAGTGCCCATTCTTGCCAGGAGAAGCATTACCATGGTTTCACTCACTTAGAGTGCACTGTGGATTCAAACCTGCAGTGACCAAGTGCCTAGCCAAATGAAAATCATGACCTTAATTGCTTGGCCAATTCACCAGCTCATTTCATGGCAAACTTTGTAACTTCCACTCAACACAATCTGATATCTGCTGCACCAGGTGCTATGAAGTGACTACCAAGCTGTAACCTACATCAACAACAACCTGAGCCATACTATAGATTTCTTGTCATACTTTAAACGTACAGTGACACAGAGGAAGCACATGGATTAAGCGCCAAGTCAAGGGCTTACTGTGATTACAAACTGAATGCAAAAACCCATGCCGAAGCCAACGGTTTTACCTGAGTGTGAAGGCATATGATTATGAAACCGTAGCCAAGCATTCCAAGACAACATATTTTCTAGGTCACCAAGTGATCTAGTATACCATTACTATACACTCATAGTTGCTAATCAGAAAAAGGAAGTTGCCAATTGGCGCCTTAGTGACCAGTTTTCAAACACAGTAACATGATTTTCATTTCACTAGGCACTTGGTTACCTCAGATTCAAATCTGCTGTGCAGCCTAAACAAGAATGCACAGATGAGTAACCATGGCAATAAACAACCCTGGCACTGATGAGTAGCCATGGTAACAAGCACAACACTGAAACTGATGAGTAACCATGGTAATAAACACAACACTGGCACTGATAAGTAACCATGGTAACATCAATGCAGAGACAAAAGAGAGCCATATACAAGGCGAGCATGTTGATCGCCATATGTGAGAATTGCACAGCTAGCACAAAAGCCGAAATGTGTTTGGACCACTTGAATCAAACCACACTCACCCGGCGAATGCCGTACAACATCAGTGACAACCAGATGTGTCTTGGAAGACCAATCCATCTGATCAAGGAGAAGAAGGAACACAGTAAATCCCCTGTTTGAGAAAGAAACCAGAGTGCGAGAGAGAGAGAGAGAGAGAGAGAGAGAGAAAGAGAGAGAGAACAACCGTATATTCACAGGGAGAAAGCATACAAGATACAGATGTAGACACGAAAATAAGAAAAAGAAAAAGAAACCTGGACACAGATAAATAACAGATAAATAAAGAGAAACAGAAAGATAGAGCACAAGCCAGAGCTGAGAAAGACGGCATGGTAGAGAAAAAAATGTTTGGTTACAGACAGAAAAGAGCTCACCATCATCAGTCGACTGCAAGCATGATGAGGTCCACCCTCATCTTGCTCCAGGTAAATCTTAAAACATGTAAGGAAAAGAAAGAACATCTCAATGAACAAACCACAAAAAAAAACTGGAAAAAACTTCTTCAGCAAGCATTCTATCTCAAGCAGACGAAAAAGTCTGAAAAAGCCTTCTAAAGTTGATAGTGACGCACCTTTCCCCTTTTCTATTACCGTCTCTCTCTCTCCTCATTCTCTCTCCCTCTTCAGCTCTCTCTCTCTCTCTCTCTCTCTCTCTCCCTCTCTCTTCTTATAATTTCTACTCACAATCAGCTTGTGACTATGGTAATTATGTAACTGTCAACAACTAACCCGGTCAGAAGGCTCCCAATGGCACTGACTAACCACAAGGTGCTGATCATGCATTTCTTTTACAGTGGCAAATTTGAATGTGGTTAACATCACATGATAACATGTTCTGTTAAGAAACTCCTCCCGCAGGTTTGAGTTCAGAGTGATTTTTGAGCGATGAAAAGGAAAGAAATTTGATTGTTTATCACAAGTGTACATTGTCACCTAGACAAGATGACAGTGGCAGATATGGAGTAGTTGCTTAACATGACAACTGTTTTGCTGACAATAAAATCGAAGGAATGACAGAATGAGATAACCAGTAGTGCAGGATGGCTCTCTAAATAACACAAATGACTGAATCCTGCACTATGTGTGTCAGAGAGAATGGTGGAGAAAAAGTACAGATAGATGGGCAGACAAACAGATGCAAAGATGGATTAAAACACACCAACACTTCAGTGCACCTAGATAGATAGATAGATAGATAGATAGATGGATAGATAGACAGGTAGATAGATAGATATAAATGGATAGCAGACAGGGCAAGAACTGTTGCACTTTTCAGCCATTCTGACTTTTAATTTTTCCACACAGGCCACAGAAATCAAAATTTGGCATGGCAATTGAAATGCTGCATTTTTCAATTTTTATTTTTTCAACCGTACTGTGCATGTGCATGTTACACGTGCAGAGATCAACAGAATTGAATCGGCGAATGTGTTTGCTATGTAAGTGCTTGTGGCTCAGGTAATGTCATGCACTTTTCATCTTCCAACCTTTCAAGTACGAAAGTAAAACTCACAGGCGCAGTTCATGCTCTCATTGGATTTGCGTTCACCCAATGCATGTAGAATCAGCCAAACTATGTGCGCTTTAATAAGCTCACTGACGTTGCCGTTGAATGGCCAGTCAGAGGCAGTGTAGCCTGTTGTGTTTGTTGCCATTAACTCTTTGGGTCAACATGCCCTTGCCCTCAACTTTTCAAGCTGAACCCTAGCACAGTCGTGCAATGTGCCTGCTCCTTCATTGCTCTTGCAGCCTGTAGCCTACCTGTACACAGAACTGGACTACAGTGCGTACGATGCATGCTACCTCATGGCCTCAGGTAGCTTGTACTGTGTGCAACGGAGCTCATGGTGTGTGAAAGGTTGGGAGGCGAAAAGTGCATGACATTGCCTGAGCCGTAAGCCCCCACAAGCACATTCACTGATTCGATTCTGTTGGTCTCCAGCTGCACATGTAACATGCACAGTACAGTTGAAAATATAAAAATTGAAAAATGCAACATTTCAATTGCCATGCCAAATTTTGATTTCTGTATGTGGCCTGTGTGGAAAATTAAAAATCAGAATTATTGAAAAGTGCAACGATAGGACAGACAGAAAAATATTGGTAAAGAAAATAAAAACAATGTACCTACACAACCCCCGTCAACCCCCAGGTCTAGCTTCATTCCATCTGACAATGAAAAAATTAGTTCTCTCCAAAATGTCACACTCTTACATTAATCACTGTTGGAGAACATCAAGGATTCGAGTGGTGTAAAGCGTAGCACCACACTAATGGCACACGGAAAATCGTTTAAAGAGAAATGGATTGACAACAGGAAAAAGAAACTCAACAACTGATGAACAACAAGCAGGTCAACCAGGAGAGATAAAAAATCCATCATATGTAGACAGATGCAGTGCTCTCACCAGATTATCCCCTGATGGACTTAATCGTGGACAGCGAACAGAAGTCCTTCCTTCATTCAGCCGCTCTACAAAGCACCAAAAGATAGACCCCTCATATTTCAGGGTAGATTTCTCTGCTTCACACAGCACTAAAATGACATGACTAGTGTGAAAAATTGAGTGAAAACAAAAAAAAATGAGGAGAGCTTCGGTTGGGCAACGTGATAAGTATTCATTAAAACAGCTCTATCTCCACAACCTGCACGATGTTACCCCTTCACAACTTCATCAAGAGCTTGTCATAACTCACCACTTGTGGTTACTCAAAAGTAGCACAAAAAAATTCTGAAAGCAGAGAAACAATAGATTCTTCAAAAGTAAAGATAAGAGGAGGCTTGCTGAGCTGAGCCAGTGGCAGGCAGTGATGCACACTGAGTCTCAGCACTCACCACAACGGCCGTCCAGTGTCAGGTAGTAAAGAGCATTCCTATGAAGAACGACAGAACACATGCATGGTTTGGGATCTCGCATGCACTGGAGACAGCAGATTTTTATTATATGCCTTTAACATGGTGTCTTCCAGTGAAGAAAGAATAACATTACCATCAAGCGTGCTACATAATATTCCACAATCTTGTTAGAACTCTTCTGTTCAAAGAGACCTTGGCCATGCCACCATTGAAGATGGTGACACCACCAATTTTGCAAACAGCATTCTCTCTTTATTTCACTTAGTTAGTTTTCATCACAGGTAACAAGTGTCCTTTACCAGGACCATTGGCTAATTTGTATGTGTCAGCTGAGAAGAAAACGTGTCAGCAACAGAACAAAGTTTACATGCTGTTTTTAACAGAGAAGTAAGCCCAGATAAGCAGATCAGCCAGTTCATCAGGCAACCACTACCATACTTCACACAAAATGGGAGAGAGAGAGAGAAAGAAAGAAAGAGAGAGAGAGAGAAACAGAGGGAGAGAGAGAGAAAGAAAGAGAGAGAGAGAAAGAGAGGGAGAGAGAGAGAGCCATAGTTTCGTGCTTGACCAAGGCTGGTCTGGGTCAGAACCTATCTAAGAAGACTGCTCTGAGTTGGCTTCCAGGATACTCACACAAAAGTTTTATGTGTACTTACAGCCGTTGTGTGCAATAGATTAAGCCGAGACGAGGATTTTGATGCTTCCAGCCAATGAAAATAAGACCCTCGTAGTATGGAGCCCAGATTGCCTGAATTCAACATTTGAGACACGTTATCAGACAAAACAAAAAAATTAAATGAGGGAGGAGCTACATTTGAGAATATCAGTACAGCAGCACCATGACAAATACAACAGAAAGAGAGAGAGAGAGAGAGAGAGAGAGAAAGAGAGGGAGAGAGAGAGAGAGAGAGATGGAGGGAGAGAGGGAGAGAGAGAGAGAGAGAGAAAGAGAGAGAGAGAGAGAGAGAGAATCAAGCCAGCTGAGAGAAAGCTGTCTTAAGCTTGAGCAAAATAATACTAATCAACAACGACAACACAAACGAATATTTCGACCACTCAGAATACTAACTCCAGGTATGGTAAAAAACCACCCACATCCAGGAAACATCTTTATGCTGCATGTCAACCAATGTCATCTACTGTTCTTAATTTTTTCCCAACGTACCAATTGGTGCAAATAAAATTGCAAAGCTCCATGACATTCTACCAGGAACAGCATTATAACAACTGAAAAACTGGAAACCACAACACACCTGCCCAGCTGACACATCGTCTGGCACTCCGTCCAGTACTCGCAGCTCAGACTTCTTCCAGTCAAGAAAGACAAGCACTGTCCGATGAAACTTGGACAGCTGCTCACCCCAACAGTCTCGAAAAACATATTCATCACCCTAAAGAGAAAAGGAGGAAGTGCAGGTCAGGTTCAGTGGATGTGTTGGAAAACGTGACTGTGCATGCGTTGGCACATGAACAGAGAGAGAAAGAAAGAGAGAGAAATAGATAGAAAGATAAAGATAAATCAATAGAGAGAGAGAGAGAGACAGACAGACAGACAGAGCAGAACATTAAGAGGATATCATATTAAGAAAGCAAAAACCTGAAGGTTATTGAAGAAAAAAAAACAACCCATAGAACTACAACATTGTTCGTAACTTGACAGGTTATAAAAAAAAAATAGAGTTAGTGTCAGCTAAGACTTGATAGATCCTGACTGGGCAGTCATAACATGAGAATTCCTGGCACACCAGTTACAAAAAAAACACTTATTTCATGACTGTTAGCTGGTGTCACATGCAAGAGTGAGCACTATTATGTTACAAAAAAAAAAACAAACCTTGGTTAAAGTCATTGACTTTTCCTTGCCGTCTGCATCCTCTCCTAGAGAACAAAAAAGAACACACTCTCATGGCTGCTTGCGATTGGAAGGTAGTCCAAAAAACGTTAGAATATTATAAATAAAAATAATAAAACAAGAGAAATGCGGTGCTAATGAACTGCTGCTAGCCTTATGTGGTTTGTGCAACAGATATTGTTGGCCATGATGAGACAGAAACACTTAGCAGAAAAAATGGAACACAACTAATTTTTACCTGCAGCTGCTGGAAAGAATGATTCAGTTTTAGGAGCTTTCTCATCCGCTACAAACACCAACTGTCTCTCTTTCTTCGACCAAGCCAACGAGCCAAACTGTTCTGCATCCCTCATCAAAAAAGCAAAGCACAAGAAATAAGGACAACAAGCAATGGAAAACACTACCATAACGTAATTGATGACTTTTTTCGAATGTTCCTTCTCCCAAAAAACCTAATTTCACAACCAGGACGTTTTGCCTACACCTTCAACTGTGCTGATGCAAACGTGACACTAAACAAAAGTGAAAAAAAAAAACTAAAGAAGATAATTAATTAAAGTACGACAAGAAAAAATTACAGAGAAAGAATTATCTACAATGCAAAGCATGTCCCCCTTGACAGTGGTCAAGGGCAACTCATCAAAATGATTGTGTAAATATAACCCAGACACATACCTACACCACAGACAGGACCATGCTTCTTTTGAGCTGAGAGATCAAGATGGTAAACAACGTTTCGGGAATCAAGCACCTTGAGATCCCAACAGAGAACAACGACACACAAAGGGCAAACCAAGAATAATGTGAATGATTGACATCTCTCCTTGCTGCAGCTGAGAAGTCATACAGGCAGTTGCCCTCAGCTGCAAATTTGTTCAGCTGTTTCAAAAGCAAGCTTCATTAGCCTGGTAAGCATCACAGCAATGATGCCAAAACACCATTCCCAACAAACTAGGGTGGAGCTGGTAAGATGTATACTTTAGTTTCAGACTCTTGTAAGAATAGGACACAGAATAACAGAGCTAATGGCAGGCGTTACATGCTCCTGTCTACATGATGAGAGGGACACTTAATCTGAAGGTCGAAGCAAGCTTTTCATCTTTCTGCCATTTCCTCACCAGGTTGTCAACTTCAATTTAATTTTTACCTTTGCAAAACTGTAATTTGAACAACTTTTCAACGTGAAGACCCAGGCCTACTCCATGTTTTAGCAACATTATGCTTAGGATATTTTCTATTTATGCCTGACATTGCAAAGAAGGGTTGTCCACCACTTCAGCGCAGCTCAACAGAGTGCAACCTACTGCAGTGCGGCTCAATGCAGTGCATCTCCATGGCCGCCTGCCCCAACAGAGTGCACCCTAATTCAGCATGACTCAACTTGGCACAACGTTAAGCTGAATGGAGTGCATCTCGATGCAGCACACCCTAAGAGAGTACTTCCCAATTTAGCGCTCCCTAATTCAGTGTTGATTAGGTTCAATGGAGAACAACTCAATGGAGCGCAACTCAATGGAGCGCAACTCAATGGAGCGCAACTCAATGGAGCGCAACTCAATGGAGCGCAACTCAATGGAGCGCACCCCAACAAAGTGCTCCCCAATTCAGCATCTCAGACATGTTCTTGCTGTGAAGAACCATAGACAAGGAGCTAGCAAATAATTGTCAATGATCAAGGTAGAAGGACTGAACTACATGGGCAGGTGATGGATGACACAGGCTAGCAAGTGGTAGAAGTTGGTAAAGTTTAGAGAAAATCACTTTAATGTGCTCACCCTGTCCCAGCAGTGAAGGTTGTGCGACAGTGCGAGACCCTGTGATAACTGACCCCAAGGTGCTTTCGTTTGGAAGGAAGCAACAGTGACCGATCAGCGAGAAGTACTACTAGAACAAAGAAGATTCGGCGAGTTATCTCCATAATCTTAATCCTTTTTTGTCATGGTTACTGGCAGAAAGCCTGCAGTCTTTCTGAGTCAAGCTCATAGCCATCTTCTTGATGAATGTGGGCATTTCTGCAGATTACGCAAAGTTACGACAGGATTAGTAGACACATGGTCGAATGCTGAAAACTGTTCTTCAGATAGCCTGCCTATTCCACTATAATAATGCCATCGTTTTCCAAAGCAAGACCAAACTTATACGCAGGGTTCTTCAGGAAGAAAATCTTTGAATACCAGATATCTTGAGTGGTGCTGAATTGGGAAGTGCTCTGTTGGGGTGTGCTGATTTGGGGTTGTGATCTCTTGAGCCACGCTGAATGGAGGCATTTCATCACTGAATTGGGGAGCGCTCTGTTGGGGCAGGTGGACACTGAAATGCGCTCCATTGAGCTGTGCTGCAGTAGGTTGCACTCTGTTGAGCAGTGCTGAAGTGGGGGCATACACAAAGAAGCACTGCTTCTCACCTCCTCAGACATCTCTGAAAATCACACTAAAAGAAATTTGGCACGTTGATAGGTCTACTTCAAATCACCTAATATCCATCCTGAATCTCTCACATAACAAGGAAGCACTAACCCTCTAATTCGTATCCCAAAACTCAAGAAGGGCCAGGTCTCCATTAAAAGTACAGTCTTGTACTAGTGAAAGCAAACTGCTGAAGTTTAACATGAAGAGGATATCCCAGCCCACCAGTCACAGGAAAGCTAGACATACTTATACTACTGTGCTGAGGGTGTGAATGCATGTTACTATAGGTGTCAAAACTGTACAAGATGTGACAATGTGTAAGTATCTCTAGCCTTCTGTACTCCCTTGTCTTTCTTATGACTGATGAAGCCAGAGGCATTTCTAGCAAAATGTCTCATGAAAAAAGTTCCTTGTGACTGGTGTGCTGGGAAATCCTCTTCATGTTAGACTATATGTAGCTACTCAGTCAGGATCTTTCAAGTCCTGTGCTAAAACTCATGTCTTGCAACGACCCTTCTTCCTACACTAAAATCTGTACACACAACACATCTCAGATACAGAATGTGAGCCTAGCAATACCTGTAAATACAGGGAAGATGCACACCGTTGTCATTTAGTTAGCACTGGTATTACGGTTAGGGTAGGGTTAGTATTAGTTTGTATATGGCTGTATGTGGACCTTCCCTGTATTTACAGGCACTCACCAACCTCTCTGAAGACATAATGGCAGAAATCCGATGTACCTAGAATGTGTTTTTGTTGAATATAAATGGACCATGACATGCTAGTAATTCAGGGGTTAATATTTGCATTAGCTCCCTCTACACTGATTCTCTTTCTACCCAGTGGTCAGTCAGTATGTCAGTACCCTTCTTTCCTATTCTCCTTCCCTTACTATCTTGCTCTTGCTTTCTCTTAACAAGTACTTACAAGCAATTCCTGAATTTTGTCATTTGTTTTCTCGTCTTTTCGCAAGATCACTTCAGCATGAAATAACCCTGATGGTGAGCTACTCTCAAGAACCCTACAGACAAAATGTGTCAACAGCAATACACAGAGAACGACACCGATCAGTGATGGCGAGGACACACCACCTGTGGTGGTATTCCTTTCAACTCCCTTTCAGCACCAGCAAAGTAAGTCTGTTACATTGATCAGCTAACTCAAACAAAAAGGGCCCAGTGCACCATTTTAGCAAGAATTGGGTTATTCACACAAATGGGGTGCCCAAAGGGTCTAGGAATACTACAAAGAAAACAGTAGAAAATCCTTGACTACGTTAAGGCTAATTATTTTACGGGTACTAATTTTAGCATAAATTAGTGAGTAGGTCAAAATCACAAATTTTAGTCGTCGCCAAAATTAGTTCACTAACACCCAGCTAACACTACAGTCAACAACAATACGAATGTTTGTTTCCCTGCTCATGCAGTGGGGTCGCACCACTCAGCTGAGGTTTAAAGGGACTTCAGTTCATGTTAAATTCACTAAAATTAACACAAGCCAAATACAGCATATTGCAAAAGCACAAATGTTTGCACCTGCAAAATTACTGTAGCTTTAAGGTAATGGTCAAAATACAGCCATTCAAAGTTACAAAATGAACCTAAAAGCGTATGCAGTTCTCGCTGACTAGACCATGATTTATCAACATAGAAATGGCCTGCAATTCAGCCTCTTCATGCAAGTTGAGTGTTCCTTCGGTGGATGTTTTATGCATGGAAGTTACACACCCTCTACCTTCTCTTATAATAGATATGTATATTCATTGTCGGAGGTCTCACACATGTACAATAGAAGAAACATCAGCAAACTGCCTAATGACCACAGACTAGCTGTAAGTTAATGTTTCTCCAACTGACATGCTTCTGCTAAAGATTACAGTGATCATCAGATGAGAGAGTCGATCCACAGCTGTTGTACTTGGTCTGGTGTGTGTGTGTGTGTGTGTGTGTGTGCGCGCGCGCGCGCGCGTGCGTGCGTGCATGTGTGCATGTGAAGTGGCATGTTGTGTGTCACATGCCCTATTCCTGATGTCATTCCCACTCCCTCACACTCATGTACATACACA
>JAOWAW010109180.1:3617-13956 GCA_028565695.1 Nicola tetela
GGGGAAAAAATACCCGATCAGCTAATGTCGCACTAGTCTTCACTTCACCACAGCTTCAAAGGGTGCAATCTACAAAGTGTGTTCACTCTGACATTGTCCTTCAGCATACATTGGCCAGTAATGTGTCCATGATATAGATGCAGCGATTCTTCCATCCCTAACTTTCCATCACATCTAGAGGGAAGTAAGGGATAAAGTTCAGGTGAAACAGCCCTCTGATGCTATAACCTGATTGGTTACTCATGCTATTATCGAAGTGGTACCAGATGGGCTAATCCTGGAAAGAACGCTACCTACTCATCACTACAATTTACAAATGTGCTTCTAACTGATTATAAATACTTGCCGATCATCGCTATTTACAAATCCAGGCTATATCCAGTCCTACCCAGCCAATTGAAATCAGTGAATTTAATTGCCAGAAAGATGTATAGCAACCTGAGTACAAGAGCAGGACCTGCACATCTGGCCCTTGAGCCACAGGCATGAGGGCTGTATGCAGACGATGTCCTGCATGAGCTCAGGGCATGGAAAGCTGTCCCTTACATGAACTTTACACATTTTACACTTATATGATAGCATGCCTACATCTATAGTTATCTCAGACACAGAAGACGTTTGGTGGAATGAACTTGGTGATCAGCTCTGCTGCAGCAGCAACTATTTTGGTGGACTGTGGTACTTGGTCCGTGTAGATCTTGTCTAGTTCTTCTACCTACACAGAATCGAAACTTTACAGAACATGGCTAGGTAATTGGAATAATCAGCGGGCTGCCAGCTGATTACCAACTAGGAGGAAGGACTATACTACCCTCTGACACTACATATGGATTTCTTCTAGGTTAAATGTAGACCAAAATATATGTGGCACGTGCTGAGATATGTGAGACAAATATTTTGCATTTGATGCAACTGTTAGGCTCTCTATCAATTTCTCCCTAACATCTTCCTACAGAGAAGTCTCAAGTGCAGTTCCTTCAACTTCCTGGAAAAAACTCGGAATGACAATAACTTCGTTGGCTGACTATGAAACTGGAATTGCTTTTGGTAAAATGGTGATGCTACACCGTCAGAGTCATGCAGTGGGACGGGCGACTACTTCAGCTACTTTGTCAGATGCTGTTTTGCATATGCAGAAGTTGGTGCATACAGTGCTTGACCATTTTGGCAGGTGCAACTAGGCCTTCATTTCAAGTGCACCAGTTTACCATGCTATTGTGTGATCCATGTCAAGTTATCCTGCTGGTCCTGTTAGAAAAGGGCTCCTGTACTTCTAGATTAAGAGATTTCTACGAATGTATTTGCGGTCTACTCTAAACTGATTGGGTTGTCTGGCTTACCCACTGTACGATAGGCATCATTTGTCCATGTGATGTTGGCAATAGGTTGAAATTCTACTGTACATCTGTACACACCAAGGTCTCCGATAGTGACATTACGAATAGTCAAGGCTGGTGTAGATAATTGTTGACTGATGACAACATCATGAGGACTTCTCCACTTGAACATCATATTTGCTGCAGTAACATCTAGGTCAGGATTTAAGGTGATGTTCTCTCCCACTGCAACTGTCACCAACTGGGATGAAACACGGAAGTTGGCTAGAACAGGTAACAGAATCGTCTTAGTACCGCAGATTTACAAAGGAAATCCAGTTAAACCAACATTAAATCCAAGACTGTAGCCATGACATGAAAAGGACACATTGTTGCAAAATTAATGACAACAACTGCTGGTCTGTAGCTATTGGTCCAGGTAGGCAACAATTCCAAGGGATTATTGTAATTGCTGGTCACATGAAAAAGGATACACAACCTGTATATAATTTAGTCCTGCGTTTTGGTGTATTCATACCCAGGTACATTGACTTCAGCGTGGTTCATTTAGAGATGTAGGACACCTCTGGCTCAAATTTGAGCGCATTTTTTCGCTAAAAATTAATATTTCTATGTAAGGAAAGGATTATTAAAGGACGTACATGACGTTTCTCCGAAGGATCGCTAAGTAATGAGTCTAAAACCGACAAAAACAGCTTAAAAAATGGGATGATTTTATAAATATCTCCGGAGCTGTTACTGTGAGAATATTTGCGCCAAATTTTGTCTGAAGGGAGGTTGGGAGGAACATTCCAAGGATTAAACATCAATTTTTGCAAATACTTCTTCCTTCCAAAGATATTCAGATAAAAACGAAAAAAAACTCAAAACGGGGTATCCACCATCCACTCCAATCTCCCTGCGGAAAGCAAAGTTCGATTACATACTTATCATGGTCTAATCTGCAAAGGCGAAAAATAATATCTTCCATGAAATACGACCTCATAACGTTGTCTATTGGTTTTCAGTTCTGGACTTTTCATTTTTCTCCGCGCCAGGAGCACCATGATGTGCCTCTTGCTTTTGTCAACATCATCAATGGAAGCACCTTACAGCACCAGCTAGTTTGTGTGTCACAGTGATAATCAAACATACATGTATTACGATGTACAGTAGCTACCAGCTGGTCATGGGGATCCTTCATGTGACACGTGAATACTTGTTCTGTAGCACTCAAGTGTATGGCTCAAGGCCGGCCTCACGTTCTCCAGGAAAGGAGCGCCTAATGTTTATTCTCATGTTACACATGTATTGTTCAATGGAGCACATCTTGCTCTGTACAGCACAAATCATCCTACCAGTCGATGTACATTGTACATTTATATTTAGATACCTATCCCAGCCGCAATTCCTCACGAACAGAGCCTCCAAGAGGTCAGGAAGCTATGATGACTAGTACCCCAAAAGGTTTGTCCTGCGTTTCCCAGAAGAGCTAATATACAATACCAAACAAGGTGAATATACATTCTTATACTTGGCTGTCTTTCCTATGTTTGTTTAGTGGGCTTTAGGGGTGAACATCAGAATGGTTTTGACAAAGCTTTTGCTCAACACAGCGTTGTCTTCCATTTATGCCAGCCTACATACCAGTGTTTCCTCTGGTACCGACGATGCTATAGTTCACTCACTTTAGACCTACCTGGCGGAGCTCCTGGTTTATCTACAAATAGGCTGACAGGTCTACTCCTCCCCAGCTTATTTTCCCTTATCTTCAGCTATTTTTAGTTTCAGAGAAGATATAACGTTAAAACGGTGATTGCTCCACATTTGTGCTTTGTCCTACAAATAGTGCCAGCTGTGGACAATTAACTTATACGGTGCATTGCCCACTGCACATGTTGCTCACCGACAGCTTCGTACTGAAACAAATACAGATCAGCTGTGGTTTGGCGTTGAGTTTTACAGATATAATTTGCCAAGCGATACTCCTCTGTTGCTCCAAGAAAAAGAGTTTGTCAGACTATGGTTGAACGCTGGCCTGTTTGAAAACAATTCTCACTCCAAGTATGAGCGAGAACAGTAAAAATGTTAAGGCCTGGGCGTGCAAGCAAGGACTGCAGCAGCATGCAAGCCCTGTACATCCGCAAGGGTTATCAAACCGATGCATAAATTTCCCAATAACGAGAAAGGAGCGTGGGTTGACGTATTCTAGCACAGTGTGGATGTCCATAAAAATGCTCCTTCCACATCATTATTTGAGTGTTTCTTCATGGATGCAGAGATGCTATGATGCAGGATCGAGATTGCGTTTCTTTTTTGTGTGATCATGCATTTCCAGTGCACCACACGTAAACCTTAGAACAGCATGGGCGCACGCAGCTGCGCACATAGAAAGCCTTCGATTCTCTTTGATCAAATGTGATTCCGGAATTTGGCTGTGACATCACCACCCAACAGCATGTGTACCTCATCGACCAAAGTTACTGCACTTGAGTAGACTCGACTCACATGTTTCAGAGATTTCTGGTGATGAACTTAGAATATTTACTGTGCTGTGGGGCACCTGGCACTTAGTTCTGAAAACTGATAGGGTTACCACCATTGCACTTACCACAGTTTAAGTCCTTCAGAGATATTCCAGCAAGGCCAGAAGGGGTAGAACACCTAGAGCGGCGGTCGAGTCTATATCGTTGCAGATAACAGATAGCTGGTGAGCAGTGCACAGGATTGCCACTGAGATCTCTGGTAGCATAAAACAATATCATTGGGTCAATGGGATTCCACAAATGTATCTTTCACACGCATATATGTTGCCTCGTATAGAAATGTAACTATTGGCTGATGACCATTAAGTGGCGAATTTGGTGCATGCACATTGGCTTCAAATTACGCATCAATCTGCCACGAACTATGTGAGAGACAGGCCACACAGGCCTAGTTGCATGCAGATTGTCCTGTCCCACAGGCCAGTGCCAGTTCAACCTCGCCTAGAATGTTATCTGTAGGCAATAATGCACATGTGCGCCGCCTGCTTCATGATGGCGCTAAGTGAGGTGCAAAATTTCCATTTGTAAAGTAGTGGTTTAGGACGCATCTTCTGTATGGGGCTGTCTCTACAATACTGACAGATCTACTCCCTTTATGTTGCACACATTTTTCACATTGACTGACATAGTGGTAGAGCTATCAGACAAAGGTCTACATTTATAGTTGTGTGTGCTACGTGGAGTGGCTCTTCTGCAGAATGTCCTCATAAATTTAGATATTTCTAATCTAAGAGCTATATCAGCGTTGGAAAACCAATCTTTGCCCGGAAGACTCTAAGAGATCCCTGAAAGGCAGAAAGAAAACTAATAAAACAATGTCCAAATTCAAGTTATACATGCTTTTGCTATCCATACATATGTGAGCAGCTCCTCACTTGTCTGGCCTTAAACTGTTTATTGTAAACATTGGAAAGCAAATCAAACGTGTGTCCTGCAAGTCGGAGGCTGAATCATAAATGTAAACAAGTTGCGCACTTTGTCTATTGTTAGGTACAGCCATCTCACTGAATGGCTAAGAGCACAGAGTGAGTTGGGACCCATTGCTATAAATTGGGTGTAGGACTTTGGTGTAATACTTCAACTAGACAATTGCTGCTCTAGTTGTTGAACATGAGCCGTTGATTGACCAGTTGGACGTCCAATCGAATGAAGTGTGCAAATGCGAAGGCGTTTATATACACTGGGTTCTTTTTGGAGATGCTTTCCCAGGCCTAATTTCCTTGTCTTGCAGGGTTCAGTGTATGTTAATTGTACAGGTAATTCTAAATGGAGTCTGTGCTCAGACTACACCCTGCTAACCGGAGACTTTATGTGGCTGTGCAGTCACAGAAGGCTAGGCCACAAAGGGTTTCCATCAAAACAGGCTGTTTGCTACCAAAGGCTTCCACCCACATATTCCATGCAGTGTCCGTAGAGCCTGACTGCCTATAGCCATCTCAGATACTCCCTCATGTCGGGCATGACTGTCTACCCATTGGAATTCAGAACACTTCGAATTTCTGTTCAAAACTTCTCATTCCACATACGAACTACTGCCTTACCACCACTGGCAGACTGCCAAACTCTTCACATTTACGTGGGCTCTCATGTGTAGAAATGTACAACTCAATGGAAGTGAACATCCACGATGTGTACACCAACTAGTGTGGCAAACCTGACCTGCAGCCCAAGGACTAGACCAAACAGTGTGCCAGATTGCAGTGATAACAGTGATCAGTATCGGCTGGCAATACTGCAAGGCACTCTTCAGCGCTAGAACATGCACTACAGCCTGCAAAGGTTCCATGTATGTGTTAGTCCATTGTTCCACACTGAGCTATACTTCCTGGATGAGGTTATTAATTACTCGGCCGAGGTCAGCGTAGCCAGATTCACGGCTAAACGTTTAGAAGGCACACTTGGTCAGAGCAATCTTCTTCACCACATATTATTATCAATCACTTTGAGCCAGCGTGACTGCATTGCCCATACATTTCTGATGATAATTTAAACCATGGGAATTATTCTGATCTCCCACCCTGTGGATGTTACACTGTCTCCCTTGCTCATGACCAAGGATTATCCGGGGATTGTGCTTCTCTCACATCGACTACAAATCACCCCATGCACTCTGAGCAGTTCTGCAGCAGGTCATTCTGCTACCATCTGAAAAGGCATTGCTGCAAAGTCATATGGAAATGATGCATATCACTTAGCGCTATCATTGAGTGGGTGGCGTACATGTGCATTGTCAGCTACAGATGATGTTCTATGCAAGGTAGGTTAGGCTTGGGCTGCACGACGTGGCAATTCACATGCATCTGGACCTGTGCAGCCTATCACTCGCATAGTTCGTGGGAGATTGTGGCAAACTCATCCCTAAGTAGGACTCCGTCTATAGTTATATTCCCGTTGGAACCATACCACCGGATTAGTTCATTTAGTTAAGGATAGAGTGTGGTAGGAAAATTGCCACCAGCCACAGTTGTGTAGAATTCCCCACTTGTGTGGTCCTACTGATTCATACACAAACCTTAAATGAATGTGCATCCTGAACCTGTCGCCTTACACTCACTATTAGTGCCTATATAGCTGGTGTAATTCTTTTCAGGAATCTCCCTTCAGTTGAGTTTTCACTCTCTTTGGTACGTCGAATCATAACTCCAGGTGTAAATGTAAGTATAGGTAGTTTCCCACTTCATGGAGAAGTTAGTGCATGCGCATTGGCGTCAAAGTTCGCATTGATCTGCCACAAACTGGACGAGTGAATGCCATACAGGCCCAGATGTGAGTAGATTGTTGTCTCAGGCAGCCGCTCTCCAGTCTGATCTCGCATAGAACATTATCTAAAGTAAGCAATGCACACGTGCGCCCGCTGCTTCTTCATGGTGCTCATTGAGGCGCCACATTCTCATATGCGGAATGTCTAATGGCCGGTTAGAAACCTAGAGCTTCAGTGGGATGACTCCTTCCACAGTTGGATGCACCTAGGTTCTAGGAGAACCATGTAATGGATACTTACACAATTACTGAAGATGGTAATTGAAAAAGTGCATTGGCAGGCACGCTTGTTAGATGATTTCCGGAGAGACCTCTGTCCAGCAACCAAGAACGTGAATTTCGGAATTGAGTATGAACAATTGCAAAGCAATTCTGAGATCTCTATCTACTCTGCACCCAGCTCAGAAAGACTAGCTAGGGACAGCTATTGCCGAATGTACCTAGGTTCTAGTAGAACTGTTTAAAGGATACTTACAGAAAGTCCAGTTTGGATGATGATCCAGAAAATAAACCGGCAGGCAAACTTGTTAGCTGGTTACTGTCGAGATATCTGTTCAGCAAGCAAGAGCCCGAAATCCTGAAGTGAGTATGAATGAAGATATTGCAATTCTTTCTTGAGATATCTATGTACTATACACCTAGAGGAGATACTTGCTCCGCACAGTTATTGCTCAGTTTCTTGAATGCAGACTATTAGCCACCAATTCCAAAAACGGAGTCACAGCAAGTATCAGGACCAGGGCTACAAAGGCAGCCAACTGTGGCTAGTCCTGGAAGGTACCAACTACACCAGAATCAGCACCCATTAGACAGTACCGACACCATTAGTACCAAGGATCTATCTAGTTACACCTTTCACAGAACATACAATAGTCACCATAGCACTCCTGCCTTTTGGTGAACTGGGAATAACTAACTGCACTATAGCATTCCACCTCTGTTAATGTAGACCTGCAGAAGGCCAGCATATTCAGGCTGTAGTTTCATCTATTACTATAAACATTATACCTAGATCCACCAGTGTCATTGACTTGTACCATTTCAGATACACTTACAGATCAAACAGAGATGATAATCCAGCAAACACACCAGAAGGTAGGTTAGTTAGCTTATTCGCGTACAGACTCCTGACCAGCAACAGAAAGCCAAGGATGTTAGTGCAGTTAGTGTGTGAATGAAGGACCTGGAACCCTAGGCCTGTTCAGAGTTACATTATCTATGTACTGTATAGCACTCAGCAACTGAGCAATACTTGGCAGACAGTCTTGCTGACACAGTCAGTGTGTTAGTTGGTCAGGATTTCTAAAGTCTGCAGCCGAACTGCTGACCCCTGCCACCTATGGCAATGCATCATACATCTATGTTATCCAGGGATCAATAGTTTTGAAATGGATTAAAGTTAGTTTGTGTGTAGAATTTTAGGCAGTGGCAGGGGTTAAGGCATTCTATTTCTACCACAAACGTATTCTGTTTCCCACTCTGTCTGTTTGAAGTCTAACCCAGCTTCATTTATACATCATGCATATAGCCAATAGATTTGACTCAAACCCGCTATGGTCTCTCAGTTTATCAACCTACCAGATGGTTCCTCTAGTTGGCAACTTCAGTTAGCCCCAAATCCTCCCAACATTCCATTATGTCAGTCTAACAGCCATTATGACATACATCCAATCAACTTAGCAGGATAATTATTTATTATTATTCTAGCACAATTATGTTATAACAATTAGCAGGATAATTGTTTAATACCTCTCAGCATTAGCCAATTCAAATTTATTCAATTTCTTACACAGTTTCCACATTCTAATACAGGGCCCATTCAGGCAGTGAGATAAGGTAGCTAGCATCTCAGAAATTTCTACTAAAGTCTATTCTGAATTTTGTCTGGAAGTTTCCAAACTGAATACATACACATATCTTAGCTAAAGGGTTGGTAAGGCACCACTTCTATCCCATGACAGCTGTGACACCTAATGCTCAACACATGCTATTGGTCCCTTTTCTGTTTAGGTTCATTTGCAGACTCTACACCTTCTCAGGTTTAGTGGTACTAATGATATTCATGTGACAGCTATTCCCTCTCTCAATATCTCTCTTCCCAGGAGAAGTACTAGATTTGATGATGGTCTTTTTCTATGTGGATGTTTGACTAGGTGGCCTCAAATGTTCACTAACCACTACATAGAAATAGAGTGAGACCTTGCAGGGCTGAGGCACCAGTCCACACTTAAGAGTTTAACATTTTCTGGTATCTCTAGTACTTAGTTAGGGCTAACTAAATGTCGCACTCTCGATGGTAAGGTTGGGGTGGGTGGGATATGAATTTCTGGACTGAAGACGGATAAGTCATTCCACTTATCCATTTTCCATGGTTATGCATTACCTGTGTCAGAGAAACTTACAGCTCTATTAGAGATGACAGTTCGTCAAAAATGCCAGAAGAGAGGCTAGTTAGCTGATTTTGCTCTAGGTCCCTGTAAAACAAAGGAGAACAATACAGTGTGAAATGAGTATGAACACAGCCAAAAGTGAGCAATTCCAGCTAGACAAGGCTAAAAGCAAGTCTCATGGCCATTTCCATTGTTTGTCATGCAGGTGGTAGTCCATTTAGTTAAGGAAAATTGTTTGCAGTGACTATTTGTGTTAAAAATGCCTAGCTTCCTCAGCGGTGCAGAGAATCTTGTTCATGTGTATATACATATAGTGTTTTTACCTCCACACTTGTTTAGCTGCGACCTAGTGTAATAACATCACCACCTTTGGCACTGGCCCACCAGGTTTGTCCAACTTAGCTATATAGCTGAAGTAAATCCGCCCTTAATTTAGTTTTATTCATATGCTAATTCCTCTCTGTCTATCAGTAAACAGAATGTCTAACTGTTGGTAGTTTTTCATATTAGGTGAGGTTGGAATCCTAGAAATTGACAGGGATGACTCTTGTACATTCAACATTATCACCACTGTTCTTGCAAAATCTGAAGTGCTGCTCTGACCATACAGCTTTGCCAGTAGGAAATAATAGATGGGTATGCTCATAGTACAGGGATAGCTGAGGGATAGTTGCATTTTACTGCTCTAGATACTAATATTCTAGCCAGAGGCATATTCCATCATTCATGGAACACTGGAAAATGTCATTATAATTCTTCGGGTTATATCCAGGTATTATTATGCCTGTACCTCATATTTCTAGGGATCTTCAGTGTGGTAATTGTGTCTATACAGGAATATTCAAACCTGATGATACACTAGTGTTGCAACAAAGTTACAACAGTTAGATTTATATTTGTTTACAAATTAGGAACAAACCTTCTTTAATTTTATGGAATTTTCTGAAAGCCTAGAAGCCACATCGCCAGCAATACGTGACATGCTGAGAGAGATGGAGCAATGCATGGTTAACTCATAACTAGGCAACGATCAAGAACTCGCACGCACGTATATATACGTACGCATATGTATATCTTGATACATGTACTGGCATATGTACGTTAGTTATGTCGCATTGAGCTGCTTCTTGGTGCTCAAACTGGTGGAAAGATGGAAGGAATCAGTTCCAGGAAGCGAAAAGAGGCAGGGTATTATCGTTGCCTGCAAGAACTATCAACCGTGGAACAGTTAACGTCGATAAGGTCCTTTGTTTTGAGCTTCAAGTTGTAAAATTTGCCTTTGCAGTCAGTATACCGTACCAAAAAAATGAGTCAAAAACTGACTCTC
>JAOWAW010109191.1:0-13954 GCA_028565695.1 Nicola tetela
ACACACACACACACACACACACACACACACACACACACACACCTTCCTCACACACAAATTCATACACATGCACAAGCATGACACAATGGCAATGACTTCTCTGACAAAATGACGTGTTGTCGTACATTGTTGTGATAGCAGATCCAACTGCTGTGTAGTTGGTCTCCGCTGGGTCGCCTGCCAACATCAATTACAGTGAAACTCTTATGACACACCCACAGGGAGATGAAAGATGGGAAGAGCGTAAGTATGTTCAGTTATCATATGTAATAACGCTGGAGAACACTGTAAAATTCTTCCCTCCTCCTGAATTGACTGGGTTAAAGGTTTGCCTTCAGTAAGCCTTCACTGATGTATGAAGAGTAAAGATGAGGAATGAGTTGCACAGCAAGACCTGTAGGACCAGTATGTGAAAAGGGTGTACAGCAGGGATATGGTCAGGTCACTTTCGAAATATCCAACATGACACTGACCACAGATGTCACGTAAACATTATGCAGGTGCGTCAGAAGGTTCACTATGGTACACAGAGCTGTGGACCACATGCATGTAGGTGCAACATGGACCAGGCACTGTAAATCCACACAAAACGCAGAAATTCCAACAACTTATTTATAGGTCAGTATTTTTAACACTGACACTACAGCTTTGCACTGTAGACTGCGGCAGCATCTTGCTGCCCACTGATGATGAGGGTGGTGATGATTAATCTTTAAGAAAATGAAAGCGGGGAAGCTGACAGCATTACCAAGACTGACACACATGCAGACAGTCATCCAAGGAAATAGAGGTCGAGCAAGTTGCCACTTGTTGTGTAAGTGCATGAGCATGCAGCGATGGGTATATCCATTCTGGTGTGCAAGTTTCATCTACTAGAACATGGTGTTAGATCTACACACAAGGCTCAGGTTTTACAAGTAAGGCACTGTCTACAGGGGTTTTGAACTGGACGAAATGGAAGACACTACATTTCTTAGGCTCTATGGCAGTCAACCAACTCTACCATGACAATAAATCATGCTGCTTGCTGGACTTCACAATTGAGTGACCTTCGTGGTTGTTAGAGTCATTCCAAGTTTTCCGCTGGCCTGTAAATCCGAGGTTTAACAGGTTTGGGGTTTAAGCCACAAAAAATAAAGCAAGGACAGCATACATACCACTTTGAAACAAAGAAAGGAAAAAAGAATAGGCATGTTTTAGCAGAACCGTTTCGTCTAATACGTCAAAAAGTGATAAATGCAGAGAGAGAGAGAGAAAAGTGGCTACAGGGAACACACAGATAAAGCTATCATTACACAAATCTTGGTTAGAGTAAGTAATGACCACGTCTTTTGATAGATACAAGTGATTTCAGATCAGATGAAGCAAAGAGAGAGAAAAAAAGCAGGATTGGCTGAAGTATAATGGCCACAACTTATTCTGGCTGTGCGTTTCTATGTGTGCAGTCTCCCACAGCAACATGTGAGCTACATGGAATTATCAAGATGCAGCAGCTCTGCTATGTGGGAACAAAACAAATAGGCCAAAAGGGAGAGAGAGAGAGAGAGAGAGAGTGGCTGACGCAAGGGAGGAACGGTTCATCATTGTTTGCCAGTGAGTTTTCTCCTGATAGTAAAGCTAAAACTTACCAGAAGTCAAAGTGACAACCTGAGCCGCCGCAGCAGTGATGGCCGTCACTTGTGACGAGACGTTCTGACGCTGTAAGTCAATCTGGTTCTGCTTCCACTCCAGTGAGCCCTTAAAACATCAGCATGATAGACAAATCACAGTACTTGTTAAAATGGTTCTTTACAAGTACATTACTACCAATGCCACTGCAGAGAAAAGTGGCAGCTGCTTTTTGGGGGTTTCTAGACATTCTTCCTTTTTCGAAGAGGTTCCCACACTTTCATACTCAGAACAGGTTAAAAAAGAATTAAAAAAAAACTTCTTTCCTTTATTTATAAGATCAGCTAAATTTGGTTTGAAGCAAATGGAAAAAATCATGGAGAAAGAATGACAGACAGGGAACAAAATTTTTACCGGGTCTTTTCCCAGGGGAGGCAAATCCATGGGATTTTGCAAGTCCGGCATAACATTGGCAATCACACCCAGAGTGTTGTTGATATTTCCTGTCAATGCCTGCTGCGCAGCTGTAGTACTGTGTGTTGAGCCAAGCTGACCCTAAAAGATAAAAACCCTAGACTTATTCTCAGGGAACACAATAAGACTAAGATATAATCCCCCCCCCCCCCAGATACCTTCAAATGCCACACTTTTACTCAGGCTGGTTAAGTAATGTCTAATCACATTTGCTGTGGAAATGTATTGCACTGCATGCACTCTATGTAGACTACAGTATACCCTATGGTATACCATGGTGTAGACATGCACTTGTGCACTCATGCATGGCCACGCACTTATATCATGATCGATGCATGCATGCTGACATCAAATTCAAAGGTCAAACCACAACCAACCAGATGCTTCCGGGCAGCCGCAAAGCTGCTACGATGCTAGGGTTTCGGCATGCACTACATGTACGCACACAAGGAAGAGCCATGTTGCCATGGTTATAAAATGGCCACCATTCTGTTTGAGGCTCTGTCCAAGTTCGTTGCGGCAGGAAAAAACCATTCAGAAGAAGAGCCGGTTGAGATTTTTTTTCTGCTCAGTTATTGGTGGTATCGCCAAGGTTTAAGTTCTGGTGGATTGACATTCGAGCAGGGCATCCAAAAGCTGGTGAAATGACATGCCATCACTGAGAGGCAGTGTTTTGCGGGCCAAAAACCGGTCTGCCTCGGGACGGTTAATGTATGGAAGGCTATTGGAGATGGACAACCATGAAAGATGATTTTAAATTTTTACTTTTTGAGTGGCTAAGGGTAAGCGTTTCACCAGGTTTTGCAATGTTCTGGTAAAATAGCATTTTCTCCACTGAAAATTGCAATGATTTCTGTGATATAACTAGTGAAAACCTTGCTTTTCTGTAGGTCATATTTTCGGTGGGTTTTTGATGAATAGCCCCTTCCTAGAGAGCAAATAAAAACAAAAAAGCAATTCTATAGCTGAGAGGAAGCTTTTGACCAAGTTTGGTGCATGTAGGACAACTAGAACCCCCAAAACCCAACACGTGGTTTTGACAGAATTTAGACATTACTTAACTGGCCTGAGCACGTCAAATACCAGAATGTATAATTAAACAAATTGTGAAATGATTGTGGCTGGAGATGTGTTCATGAGTACATGACCTCAAAGAGGATCAGAGAAACACACACAAATACATCCTCCAAATCTATCTCAAACCAAACTCTATAATCAAATCACACATGAACACGCACAACTGAGTTACCAGAAAATCTCGCTCTTCTAAAGAGAATTCTCAGCTGCAATCTACCAAAAAAAATGAAAGCAACTTACCCCGGGAGGCATGTTTCCTTGCGCCATGTTGCCAACCATACGGCCCTGTTGTTCATTACCTGGGAATACTCCCAACTGCATGCTGTTCAATGGTGCATCGGCAGAGCGCATTACGCCCGGCATAGCCATGTTTCCCTCTTGTCCATGTGCAGCTGATCCCTCCATGTACTGCATAGATGTGGCTCTGTGATATGGAAGAGTACAGGTCAGAACATCCTACACGAAGATATTATGGCAGGAGAGAGAGGCACACACATACACAGGCATGGGAAAACAGAAAAGAAAAACATGCAGGCACATTAAAAAAGTAGGACATCACAACGTGAGCAAACCCACTAAAATCAAGTCTCACTCCTTACCTATGAGGTGCCACAGAGTCTTCAACCATTGTACCACCGGTTTCCATATCAATAATCGGCCGGTCGGTTGCCTTTTTCTGTACAAAGTAGCATCAGTGAGCAGTAACACTGACTCAACCATTTTCTTTCCAAAAAATGTAACCCTTGACCAACCTTCTTCAGAATAATATCGATGTAGCCGGCAATAAGCTGTGAGATCGTTTCACCTTCTGTCGTTTGAACAGAGTAATACGACTCGGAGTAGTCTCCAAAGTCCTGAACAAAAGAAAACAAAGTAATAGAAGTACTCTCAGAGGTAGTTTTAGTGCAACATGTCACCTCCAACTGAGAGAAAAGAAAGCTTCAACTTTGAATAGCGTTCACTTTAACATCCACTGTTGTTTCTGAAGCTTATCAGAATTCAACGATCCAAACCAGAAAAGACACAGGCGCACTAAAGACAGTATGCTGAACATAAGTCGACAAAGAACAGAGAGACCAGCAAACATCAAGGGCACACTTCAGATGCGATCACAATTCCCATACAAGTGTGAAGCTGTTTGGTGAGGCAGCCCAACGCCTCACTGTCGTCAATGGCCATGTCTTCAGCACCTGCAAACAGAAGAAGACTTCTCTCTTTATCACCAGTCTACTGATTCCAAGACCATGTTGCACACAGCCAGTCAGAACTAAGACACTCATAAACGACTATGTGTCTCACTTTTACGTGGAAATGTACCATTTGTAGACTATTACTCTGCTGTTGCATACACACACAAAATCATGCTGTTTCAGTATTGCAAGCACTGAAGCTCAAATCATTTTCACGTGGCACAAAATTCAGTGTTCTGAAGGCGTTCATTCCTTAATACATCAAATACCAGGTGAGATGAAATGCTTTGATAACAGTCAAACACTGTCAACACAAAAGACAAACAACTGCTAGTACAAGCGAAAACAGGACTCACTTCCTTCGTCTTCTCATCAACTCTCATTACGCTTTCACGTGTCACACCTAGCAAACGAGGAACAAGCTTGTTCTTGCCCTTCATCTTTTCCTGGGATGAAAAATAAATCCACCAAGCTTATCAGATGCTGCCGCCATATTTCTCTGTTTTGCACAACAGGGAAATTCCTTTCCCAAACATGAGGTTCCTTGTGGAATGTGAGGCTTTACCTTTACAAGAAAGAAACTGATGCCATAGGTTTTTAGTGATCGACTCAGCTGGATGTAGCGGAACTTTGCATTTAGCTCAGTCAGACCGGTCAGCTTGCCATAGTCGCTCAGAATACGTCGCTCAACACCCTTCTTCTGGTATTCTTTCGGCAAAAAGTCCTTAATACTGCAACCACAGGAAATGAAAACCCATCAGTGCTGTCATTAGGGGAATATTTCTTCAACTGACAATTGTCTTGTCTTAACACCCTCCATCATTCTCAATAACATGTACACACACAACACAACACACCAAAGTCTTGATATAACTTAACGTTAACTCACTCAGCATAGGTTGTCCGACTCTTGCCCGGGTCATAGTTGCCGTAATGGATTTGAGCTTGAATTGCAGCGAACTGTTACAACACAAGAAAACACACCCGTAATTCCAGACATAAAACTTCAAACAACTCTCCAGACAAGCCAAAAAAGTAACTCCCACCTGGTTAGCTTCTTCTTGCGTGACTGGATGTGCTCCTTGCAAAATGGCGTCTCGGGCCTACACGTGCACAGAGCACAAGAACTCTCATTAGATCTGAACACTGGCAAAGCCTGACATCATGTCAAGGCAAAACACAGCAACGTCAACTTCATTTGTCAATAAAAAGCACACACACAACCCATTTTTCAAATGCAGGATGTGACGAATAACCAGTACAAATGACAGTTTTGCAAGTAGAAAGGAGAAAAATCCCAACACCTGCTCATATACCACAGGCACCTAATATTATCTTCACAAGTACAAAATGCCTCGTCCTTGTTCCTGCACACATACACACCCACGCACACACACACAATGTCTTGGCACGCGTACCTGCACGTAAAGCAAGTTCAGCTGCACAGGATCATTGCGATCGACGTTTTGATCTGAAAAAAAGTATTTCTTTCGCAAGGTGAGTGTAACCGACTCATCAATGCCTTGCTCACGCAACGACTTATCGTGGTTGAGCCACTGCAATGTATCGTCTGTGATCCATTTGCTGCGAATCTTCTCCATCTTTTTTGCATCACGCACCTTGAACTCTTTCTCCTTATCATGAGCAAAGAAGAAAAGAAATATTGGGAGAGAATAGAGAGAAGTTGGCGAGGAGAGAAGAAAGCATATGGAGAGAAAGAGAATGGGAAAACGAGAGAACAGGTTTGAAAGAGAGAATATAGGACAGGAAAAAGAGAAGTACACACCACAGACCAAATTTACAGAATAGAATTTTGTTCTACGACCTCATCACAGTCGATCCGCGATATTGACAAGCAGTCATGTACACACGCGCGCGCACGCACACACACACAGATAATGATCTCCTGAACTTCCAGTATCACAAGAAAATCCAAAGCTACTCACAGCCTTTTTCTTTTCCTCATCATCCTCTTCTTCATTCAACAGCGAGTATTCCTCATAGTTTGAGATACCTGCACAGAAAAAAAACCCATTTAACATGAAACTAGCCATCTTACAATATGGAAAACATTTCATATCAACTGCCATGTTTCCCTCAGTGCTAAGTGTTTGGATCCTTGCCATGAGTGATGTGTTCCATCAAGCATTTCATTTTACACCAATCATGGTAACTCAACACAAAGAAATAGACCACCTGGATGTGGCCAGTTTCCTAAAATGAAAACATGTGCCCTGAAACTCAGTCCTCTGTAGGTGAAGAATTTTTGTCAATGCCACACACACTCAAACTTCCAAAATAAAACATTTTCACCATATAACTGCACTTACCAATGCGGTTGCAGACTGTCTTCACAAGCTCTTCCACACTCAAACTGTCATCAACCTGGAAATGCAAGAAAAGCAAACATGCATGCACACTTTCCTGACAGCAGTCAATCCATGCAATTAACACCAATGGGAAGTCACAAATCTTGACATCAAACTTTGAGAACATGAACAAAAGGAACTTTTTTTAACGTCATCTGACAAGGTTCTGAAGCATAATAGCTAGAAAAAAGTGTGACTTACCATCACAGTCTTCAGAGCTCCATCCATCATTTTCACGCGAAGCAGACGGAGCTTCTTGCGATACTCTAACATATCCTGGAGAATCACCCAGCAGAAAAAACCTGTACCAACCTGTCCCACGTGATAATGCAGGTCTTATTCTACTACTGTAAAACGGGTAATTTTGGTGGGGAAAAATTTTAGTGGTTTTTAAAATGGACACCTGTTAGCAAAGATTAATTTTAGCGATGTGAGTTTTTCCCATTGACTTGGAAAATACAAGAATTCTAGCCACACAATACATTGCATCCTCAACATGCAACGCTCATTGTCCAGGCCTGGCACATTTGTCATGACATGTGCATGATATGGGTTACGGTCGGCTGTGCATATATTGAGTATGTATACGGTGCGCCAGGATGCAGGTATTGGGTGGTGCAAGCACTCTCTGCGCTGGGTGCTGAAAGACGCAATGTCAGAAGCAGGCTGAAGACAGAGGGTAGATTAGGGGGCGTTTTTCACACTCATCCTGCCTATTCTGTTCCATTTTTGTTTAATCTACCAGCACAATAATCCAATCCAGATTACAAAAAAGTTATCCACCAGTACCTCCACCTCTGGGTTCAGGATAAAATCATTTATCCAAAATGTGCAGTCAGTCACCGGCTAGCAAGTTACATGCAAGTGCACTCATGTCGGGGTTGCAGCGGTGCGTAGTTTCACCAGTCACCGCAGCATGAAACAGATTTTCGAATGTGCCACGGAAAACTGACTTATCCTAGGCCTTACCCCAAACCGGATAAACTTCATTTTTTCACCCAACTGCTGTCCTTCATTTCCACGCGCTACTCGTAAATATAGAATGGATTAACAACAAATGTAGCCATTTTTGGTTTTAGTGAACAGCTAGGGGACTGATCCAAACACCCACACACATGTTGATCTACAACTTGCCTTTCAACAGTTTAAATTAGCGGAGACGAAATTTAGCAAGAACGGACCATTCCCTAAAATCACTAAAATTACCCGTTTTACAGTATTAGCCGTTTCTCGTGCAGCACACTTAATTCTTTCACACGCACACACAACTCAGTTACATTTTTTGCCTTTGACAAAAGCAAAACAAACAAACAAATACACACACCTCAATGGGGACACTGAGCTGGCTTCTAGCCATAAATTTCGGGAGGTCAAAGAAGCAGGAACAAAGATGGTGATAAAGACCCTTGAACATTTGATGCATTATCAGGCTCCTTTTTTTCTCTTATCTTCATTACCCTCCGGGATGGTAGTTGTCAATGGGAAGGGGCTTTTAAATCACATGTACCATAAAACAAGACAGTGACTAGTTGAGTTGGGGCAGAAGTCAAAGAAGGAATTACTTATAGTCGATTATGCGAGGAAACATTGTGATTAACCTGTGTCATAATGGAGGTCACTGAAACAAGGATAAACCACAAATGTAGTGAACGATGTTCAGTGTGTTAGTGATCGAACACGTGAGATCAGCATGAGAGTGAGTTGCTCAGTTTTAGAAGGCATTCTAAGGATGCTACAGACTAAATCAGGCTTTGCCATACTACTCATCTAACCTATATTTCCTAGAGAAGAGAATGTTGTAGTGGATAAACTTAGCAGCCCCAAATCAATTTCAATGGTATGGAGTACAAGGTTTTGGAGTAATTTGGACGTCAAACTCCCCTGTGCCTCTTGTATGCCTTCTCAAACTCATGACGAATCACACACGCACACAGGCAGTTGACAAGTGCTAAGACATGCATCCTGTTTCTTTGATCATCCTTGATTCTGGCAAGCATTCACAATAATGCTCCACTAAAATTGTGTCAGCACACACGTTTGGGAGCAGGAACAGATAACAGTCTTCTTGTTGTGGTATCAATCGCAAGCAGTTCTTCAGTACATTCATGATATCCAATATGAGAACTCTGGTTTCTTTGCAAGCAGGACCATCGAATCATCCTGATCAGTGCTAACAATCGATTCTGGGTAAACCAGTAATGAAGGCCAAGCAAGAAACAACTTCTACAAACGAAGTGTTACAAGAGGCATCTACGTAATTGCATCTACATAGCTTGAGAATGAACTGCTTGAAGAATTTATCTGCATGACACATGCTAAAGTCACAGGCTGTGTTGAGAGTACAGTTACCAGTTGTCCATGAATCCTGCCCATTTCACGATCTGTCTGCACAAGGGCAAACTTTTCTGAAAGGTAGCTCAGTTTCACATTTAGCTCCCAACCCTTGAGTTAAACTTATGGCATAGCCAAAATGAAACACAGCTTACAGGGGGTACTAATTATTGTCTTGGCACTAAGGTGTGACCCAGCTGGTCTGTGAAAAACTAACATTCACAAGACATCATCATCAACTCATTTCAGCAGATTCGCAATCATTGCCCATATTGTTTTTTTTTGGTTCATAGCCGGTGGTGAAGTAATACGTGCTCAAACCAAACACGCTTCCCCAGTTCTCTTCATAAATGTACAGCGAATATTACTGCGCGCACGCAGCTGTGTGAGGTTGACTAGAAACATGATAATAATGACATTTATTGTTGCAGCTGCGAAGCATTGAATATCCCCGGTGACACGGTCCACGTGTACTCTGTGCAACACCCATGGACCACACCAAACGAACGCGACTCCAGCAAATAAAATTTCCTCCGAACTTCCGTCGGTACTCGCAATACACAACCGTCGTCTCAGACGCTATATGTGTGCAGTTCTGTTTCTACTATGATTGCTTTCGTTCTTCATGTTTCCCTCTGTGTTGTAGCCAGCCCAACAGCTTGGCAATGTAAACAGACGTTCAACGAATCTGAACCAGATGTCAAAATCTACCGTACACGAGCTCATCGCTATTATTAAAGACAGCTCACTAAGCTCTCTTACAATGATTTGTCGACTCAGCTGCCTCTTTGGGTTGGCGCACCTGGACAGCCACTTGATCGGTTTTTTTTTCTGCCGTGATATCACGCACCGGTGAACAGGGTACGGCGGGTCACAGATTTTCCTCTCCAGCCCTACATCCACCCGAAAATTATCATTCTGCGCACGAGATCTGAACAATCTCCACAGAAGTGGGCGACAGTTTAAATTTCGTTGTCCCCGTATCGCAACACCCACGGCTTCTTTTCCCTGACTTCTTCGGTTCTGCATTGTCTTAATTTATCTGACTAAAGTAATCGTGAACAATCGAGCGCTGATATAGTGCGGGCGCGACTTGGGTGCAGCATCTGACAAGAACGAGATGACCCGGTGGGCGCGAGTTAGAAGTCACCGGCCAACGATCCACGCTTGTAGACAGAAAGATATAATCTCTAAGAACATCCGCAAGGCAGGTTCTTCCCCTCGACATGCTAAACAGTGCTTCCAACTCGTAAGCTAAGGCCACTTCGATCGTGAATTCCCACAAGAAATAACACCATCTTCGCTGTTTTCAGCGTTGACATTCTGCAGTCCCAATTGAACATTCAAAATCCCTTTAGGAGCGTAAGAGCACTTGACGGTATGAATACTGTGAGTGCCTTCTTTCAAACCCAATATTGACCCGGCGAGATTGGGCCAGTAAACTCATAATGTTTATATACACCAACAGGACAGGGCAGTTCGGCTTCCGACACAAATTTCCATGCACCTGCAAGCGGAAGAAAACACAGAGACTGGCCAGCAGCTTTTCAAACGCAGCTCAGACGAAATCAACAGTTGTAGACTAACTAGTAGTAGGCTGCCACATCGTGTGCCTATACCGTGAACTTACCCCGCTCTTCAGCAGGTAGTAGTCCAGCGTGCGACCGGGCTCCAACCATGCCCCTTTCTTAGCGTCTTCTTCAGGTTGGAACAGTCCAAAGTCCTTAGCTATGGACAAACCGGAGAGCAGGGCAACATATTTAACTAAGCTGGGTTTCCATATCGGCCAGCCAAAATAAGTACAGTGCAACCTTACCAGGCCCTTGCGCTTGCAAATCCGCCATGCGGTCACGAATGAGTTTACATGCGTCGTAGACTATCATACTCGCCTCGAACTGGTGTGAGTCGCCAGACAAATAAATCGATCAAAAGACAACCAAACAACCACGCAGCGTGAAGAGACACTCACCTGCATCGTCTTCACAGCGCCCGAACTGGGGATGCTGATACGCAGCGAAAGCGTCGGCATATTGCCTGTTCTTTCAGCCAGCTCCCAGCACAAACGAAATACAAGACCTCACAAAAGGCCAACTCAGTCAGTAAAGATTCGTAGGATGCAAGACGTCGACACGGAAGAGGAAAGTTTCTAACCTCATAAACAGCAACGATGCAATCGATGCCTCTTTGGCAATCGACGGAATGCAACAGAGATATCGGTATGTGCAGGAGAATTTATATCATGTGTGCGCGTATGACTCGACTCTGAGCTCGAGACTGATATTATTGATGTCCTACAACGTGTACAACTCTCCAGTTCAGGGATACATAGTCGAGTCACAGTACATTGTAGCTATCAGATCTACTACTAGAAATGTGCAGCATTCAGCGCGTGCAGAGCGATCCCGGCCTTGCTTGTTACCACATACATATGTTCAATCTCTATAACACGACACCATTATACTGCGCATTGCGGCATGCCAGTTTTACTGCTGTAATATCATTGTCACCGCAATGGTGGGGGCTGGTCCGGGAGGACTTCCACGGCACCGCTCGACCTAACCGGCGAGTGATTGAAAAAAAAAATGAATATGAATATGTGTAGGCCAACAACAAAAAAGCAGTATTAATTTACTAAAATTTAATATATTATAGTAGTATTATATATATTTATGCATACTGTATGTAATTTTATTCGCTAGCAGACTTACCTGACGTACGTTATTTTCGTGAGCAGATAACGTGATCGATAACGCATATCCGCCCAGCCGATATCGTAATACCAAACTACATTAAAAGCAAATGTAATAGAGTAATGCGCAAATCCGAGGCCTTGGTTTCGAGTCCCACCTGAGACCATTATTTTTGTCTTCTTTCTTTCTCACAAGCCTCGCCGGTGTCCAGTGATATTCTCTCTTTCTAATAAAGTAATTGTTGTCATATGTACAGCAACCAGTTACTTCTACTAAAAGTTTCAGTTCTGGCCAGCTGGTCTTTATTGTCTTTATTATAAATTATAATAATCGAAGTATAGTAGCCTAAGAAGTATAAGTGTTACACTGCTATCACAATTACATTATGGCTAAGTTTTTGCTATCTGCCAGTGCCATCCCGCAACTCGCCGACTTGCACTTTTGCACAGCCTGAGAGCAGGCCGGGCATGTAGGTCACCCAGCCCAGCCCAATGTCACATCATGCTTTCCAGCTTAACTTTTCACTGCAGTTTTCAGGGTTCTCTCCGTGATAGTTATAAGTATGACGGGATATACATGTATATTGTACGTGGTCACAGTGTCACCTAAACCGTGCGATAGACGTTTCATGTTTTTTTCCTGGTTCGTGGGCTGCGAGGCCACGACAACTTTACAAAGATGGCTGAACATTGTTGCATGATGCATTGGCAACGTTTGTCAAGTCCTGATTGGTCAGGCTTGTTTTAGTATTTAATGAATGACATTTCTTCACCGGCTTGAGGGTAAAAAATTGAACAGACAGTCAGAAACACCATTGGCCTGGTTTATTTTTTGTTGTTAAAACGACCATTTCGGTCTCCTTCACGGGGTTAGAAGACAACTCTTCGTCCGCTTAAGCTTAGTTTATATTGCTAGTGTGAATGCAGCCTGTGTGTATTCCGTGCAGTGGCTTCTATTCGCACGTTGTTGGCTAGTACCAAGAACTTAGAAGTCTGCGCGGTAAAGGAGACCGAAACGTGATTTTAGGAAACCAAAACAGAGGCGGTAGTCACACTGTGACTCTCATTCCATTATATTTTGAAATGAGAGGCAATACTGAATATTATCGTTCTTCGTAACAGGCTGCTCGATAGGCTAAGGATTTTGCCAATACCACACTTTACTCCAACACATCTTTTAATAACCTTCTGCCGTCAACTCAGACCTTCTTCAGGAAAGAAGTTAATGTCGACAGGCCGAAACGTCTCTAACACATAAAAATGTGCTGGAGCACAGCGAAATATTGGTACGTGTCATTGTTAGTTAGGTCCAGATCACACTGCTGCAAGCTAAACACATATATTATTATAAATAGTTGCTGGTTGAGCGATTAATTCTTTACTCTTCTGGGCTACCAACATAACAAAAGTAGACGATGCTTGTCAGCTGATGAAAGGGTGAGAAATAACAACCCGCGAGCTGCAAGAAGCACTCCGTGATTTCAGTTTGGATGTTCTTATTGAGAATAACCAAGCGGTTTTACCCGTGCTGATTATGGATGTCCGTTGTTAGTGGTTACCGGTGACCGCATAATAAATCTCGTCGTGTATATCCACTCGCTCTGACCACCGAGTCGTTTGGCACGTAAAGTCGAAAGGAAACAATCGACCGCTCGACAACGCGTATACAGAAAAGCGGAGGCACTTCGGAACCTGTTTGCACAGTACGAACAAGAAAACTTGTAGTAATCTCAATGTCAATTATATTATTACCCAGTAAGTCTCACTTATGTAGTACCGACTTTTTCTGTGTCAGCCCTGCGAATCTTGTATAAGTACAATACAAAGTGTACATACGTATACAAATGCATCGACGGCTTTACCATGCGCGAGTACCTCATATTAGCGGTGTAGGTAGTTCAGGCCACGCAGGAAGTGGTCGTCATAAATAATAAGCGGGGATTCGTTGCGGGTTCAAATCCGTTCTGGCTCTCGCTTTCTAACTGAGAACTCATTGACGGACCTCCGGATCCAGCCACGGTCGTTGTTTACCTCGGTAAGACCATGCCTATATTTCTAGTTATTCTCCTAGAAATAAACTGTCTATTGCTTTTCCTCTCTGTCGCGCTAACCATCGTCTTAACAGTTTTCTTCCTTCTACTATTGCTCTCTTTAATGCTCTACCTTCTTCAATCACTTCTAGCAAATCTCGCTCCACTTTTCTCAAGACCCTTGAC
>JAOWAW010109202.1:5235-17894 GCA_028565695.1 Nicola tetela
CACACACACACACACACACACACACACACACACACAGAGGAAAGCAAACAGGAAAGCAGCTCGATAATAAAGAGTATTGTCATCATACAAATTTAATAGTTTTTCTGCAATCCAACTCAACTCAACCCCAAAATCAGAATTTCGCCAAATCATCTTCTTTCCTTCGGAAGTCTCTGCGCGAAGCCTGGGAGCTAGAGCTGCTGCCTTTCGCTGATCGACTGAAGGGAGCTGCATGACTGAGCGGTGATTCGCGCCTAAGCTCACAATCTTCAGTCCGAAGGAACATGAAGAGGACACTTGTGCGGCCCCTTGCTTGAATATTGGTTATAACAGCAAGGACACCAGCTCTTAGGATGTAGACTTGAGCTGGAGTACGACGACCGATGAGGAATTGCTAGCCTCTTTCTTCCAATTCTGACCGGTGCTTCTGAGCATAGGAATTCTACAAATAGATCTGCCGCAAGTACAAGTAGAAGCACGGCCCGGCTGGGCTCTTGGGACTACTAGTAGATCGACTACGTCACAGGCGTGGGTACGATGGCATGTAGCTCCTTTCGGTCAATCGATCGGCGAAAGGCGCTGGCTCTAGCTCCCGTTGCTTCGCGCAGAGACTTTCCTAAGGGAAGAAGACGATCTGGCGAAAAGTTACCCCAGTATACCATGGTATACGGCATACCGGATTACATTGTAGATCTACCGGTATCTTTAAAATTTACAGGCGAGACACTGTTGGAGCTCCCCCTCATGTATAGCAACAGTTGTCCCCCAACAAAACCTTGAGGCCGGACTGGCCTAGACGTTTGTAGTACGTATATGTAGACTTAGCTAGGTCGGTCAAAGTAATAATGTAGGCAGAATGTGTGCAGAACGACTCCAGAGGCGCTCGGTATTAGAACAGATTTCTTGTAGATGGTGACGTGCCGTTTAGTCTAGATCTGCTGCTGTTTCATTTTGTGTTCCCTGTAGTTGTCGCCGCCACTCTCAGTAGTGTCGTTTCCGAAACTTTGTCGATGCTGTATGTATATCTACCTCTGAGCGTGGCGGCACGTGGAAAAACTCTCGGATCCAACCTCTCTCTCAGACGGATCGCGTAGTCTCTGGGAGCGTCCGGGTGGTCATAAAATTCCGAAACCCCGCCTAAACTGAGGCTAAAGATTTGTAGGAACACCGATACAGGTATACTCCTTTATTGGAGTAGTTATGGCTGGCAGTCCTAGTACGCCCATATTCGACCTGCGTTGAAAACGCTGTCGCCCCCTCGCACGTGGAATTGCGCTTCTACAAAGACAGACAGTGGCGCCATCGCCGTTGTAGTTACATGTAGTTCACTTCATGCGCGCGCTACATAGCCCGGACCAGCCAATGCCGATATAGTTCGTCGACAACCAAATATTGCCAGGGGTTTTAGTACGTTGGTAACTTACGTTGGTAAGTTTCGCAGCCTATAACGAGTTGAAGGGTCAATGGAGTCACTGTTTTTGCTAACATGTTAGTAAATCATGGTTTTTGAACTGGTAGTCTAGAGTTGCAACTGTAAACATTCGACCGGGTTGTCCGCGGGAAGAGGTACTGAAGAGTATACCGACATAGACAAGATATGTCTTAGTAGAGTAGTAGGGACGACCATGATAGAGACGACGGTAGAAAAAAATCATGACATTTTTTTATAGTTATAGCCGTCGTTGCGGGGGGACCAAACCTACGGCACCAATCTATTCGCCTAGCAAACCAGAATTGCTCGCACTATCACTGGATACCATGTCTCACCAATGTGATGATGGCACAGTGGATAGTGCGACCGATTCTCGCCTGCTAGGCGAATTGATGCCGGTAGTAGGTTCGAGTCCCCCTCAACGACGGCTATGGCTATAAAAGAATGTCATGATAGACAAGATATAATTACTGTATCTTCTCTGAGAGAAGCTACTGGTCCTATACGGTGGGGTACATTCTCCTCCTAGCTGGTGCAACGCTGGCCAGTATCGCTTCAGTTTGACTAAATATGGCATTATATCAATAGATGCGCAATTCAGCAGGGCAGAAAGCACAGTGCTACACGAAAGCAGTAGTTTTGTTTATTTGTTTAAACCCTCCGAGGTGAGAATGCCATTTAAACCCAGCCATTGTTATACGTAATCATGCTCTGTATAATACTGGTAACCTTTAGTACCCACATCATGCTCTGTATAATACTGGTATACTATTAGTACCCACGATCCGTTCGTGTGAGAAACATGTTTGTTGTGTCCTCGAACCTAGGCAGTGGCTTGATGTGTCGGAATCCAATTGAAGTTGTAATGTTAATGCCAGATAATTTTACATAATTTTTTCTGTCAGTGCAGTGGCCTCTAGGTTATTCTCACCACCTTCACCAGCCAAATGGATGCAACCCAGCTGCCTCAAACCTGCAACATGAGCACCTAGCTATTAATATCATTCTTAGAGATTGTTGGTGAAGCTCAGTTGAGCAAGGCCCCAGTTATTAGATTGTTGGTGTCAAAGCAGATTTGAGCAAACAAAACATATGCTTCTGCAATGTCTCTTGGATCAGTCTGGTTGATTTATGTGTGATGCATGCCATGATTACTTTGGCACAGTAAATTGGTAGGTAGGGTTTACAATGAATTTCAAACTGAATAGAAATCACTTGTAGTGGGTGCAATTAGGCCTGATGAGGCTAGGATGTTTGCCATTGGTGAGTGTGAGTTTGACATAAAGTTGAGTGCTGGCTTGAACTGGTACCTGGCACGTCAGAAGAACTTTTTGTTTGTGAATCCAGCTGAGGGTTCACTCTTGAGTCCAGTTTTGTTCCCTTCTCTTGGCCCTCAAGGAAAGAATTTAACTGATAAACCTGAAATTAACACTAGCATCTGAGGCTTTCATTGACTATTGTAGGGATTGGAAATATGCTGGTATAATTTAACATGTTGGCAAATTACCTCCACCATTTAAATGGTTCTTTTTCACTCAGGCAGAAGAAGACCAATTTCAGTGGTGCAGGTAATGAGTCAGTTAAACAGTAGTTGATCTTTTTCAATGTTCTGCTTTGTCAAAGTGTAAGTCTTTAAATCTTTCTATTGTTTGTCTGGGGATAAGTTTTACTGAAATGGATCATGACAGAGCTCATTTGCTTTTTGTGTACTGCTGGAATGGTGATCTGCCTCAAATCGAACAGCTTCTGTCACTTCACCCTGAGCTGGTGAAGATAACTGATGAGGTACAGGAGGTTGAGAAGTAATGACGGACAACAAAGCCACAGACATTAATCATGTTTATTACTTAAAAGCCAACAAAACCATGAGCAAATGCGATTGGTACAACAAAGGATCTTCATCTGAGCATAGAGTGTTTGCAGGTCAACATTAGGTGGAGATGAAGCAATGTGTCACCGAAATGATCATGATGCAGGTTTATTTGATCCACGCCTTGGTAAGCACAGAATAAGAATTATTGGAACTTCCGGGTTACTTCTGTTAACAACTAAATAGATAGAAAGGCCAGACGTAACTATTGATTGAAAAAATTGTTGGGCTCAATAGTAGAGTCAATACATCTACTTTTGTTATTCAATGAATAAGTGAATGGCAAGAACAACCGGGGAAGAAACTTTAATGGGATAGAATTATAATCAAGTACATCAATACGACTAAGACTTACACTGGAACATGCAGTGACCTGTTTGTAAAGTGGAGAATTTACATCAGTCTCAACCAATTTAAACTTGTGGGCCATCGAAGATAACAATAAACACAGTGCCTTATTCTTGACTGTATCTACATCTCAGGCAATATACTTGAACACTGCAGGCTAAAGTTACATAATGCAAATGTAACTGCAGAAAACAATTTCATTGAATCCTGCAAAACTTCCACAGTAGACAAGTTCTGATTCTGCGTATCTTGGCACTTATTGTAAGATGGTGGCGTAACACAAATGATTGGTCATGGCTCTTTGCATCTGGTAGCTTGATAAGCTTGAGAGTGCAACCACTGCATTGTGTGTGTGTGAGCATGATTGGAGTTATTACTGGCTGATCCATGTCTGTTACTTGTAAATGTGTAGTGCTAGTTGATTCTAGATCTCCATGAAGACTTCAAAGAATCCACTGGTTATCGAATAGATTTGAATCTACAACTGTTCTTTCTCCTTTCTTCCTCAATACAGATCTGTACACCCACATGCACACATCCATACATATCTGTACACCTAAATACACAACAAACCACAGCAGAGTGGGCAGGCAGTGCTTCCAATATGCATTGAGATTCTAACTGTAGCACTGAAATGCTCTAACAATAAGTATATACAGACTTCCATGAACCACAAGTTAAGGTATTAAAAGCAGACTTGATTTACACTCTGGGTACTAGTTTGAGCATGGGCACTTAATTGTTTGGGCCACAGTTTTGATGGGCATGTATTCGGATGGGTGTTTTATTGAGGATGGGTGTCTATTCGGTCAAATATGGTACAGTGGTCCCTCTCTTATGCGGTCCCCCTTCTAAGTGCCCACCTGCCATATGTGGCCAAGTTGTTGCACGGACGTGTTTTACATAGGAAACCACCTCTTGTAAGTGCTCACCCCGCTAACGTGGTGAATGGCCAGCAATTTGGTAGCAACAGGTCGAAATTCCCCCCTCTGCGACAGCCACGGAAACTTCCAGGTTGCAGAAATTTGCGGTTAAGACGTGAATTCTGAGGCATTCTTGGCACTGAACATGCCACGGTATGTTCTATGTAGTGCATAAAAGTGGCTGTGCTAAATTTCTGGGAAGAAGAGTTGCTTCGCCAAGCATCTCAGACGGCAATTTCCCCATCATCTGATTCCGACAACAATGACAATGAGCCAGAACTGATGCAGCGAGCTGGCGTCAATCTCCAGTCTGCGTTGCAGAGCAGTGAGACCCTACTAAGGTACGCTCTCAGGCACTGACCCTGGCCTCGTAAGCCTTGTGTATCAAGTGCAAGAGAAGCTGTAGAATGAGAGACTCAAAGCAACACGTAATGCAAGGCAAACTACATTAGATGCATTCTTTTGTTCCACTTGAGCAATTTTTTTTGTTCACTTGAGTACCTTTCAGGCTACTGTACAGTTTGTAAAACTCAAGCCCATTATTCTGTCATGTGTGCACATAAATTTGTAATGACTTGAGTGTGCATGTACAGTACATGTGCAGGCATACGTATGCACAATACGTACACGGTTGGGCGCATCTGGGCACATTCCCCTTCTAAGCGGCCACTTTACCCTGGCAGAAGACCTGGCCGCATAAGAGGGGGACCACTGTAGTTCGCCAAGAGATCCATTGTGAGCTGCACGATGTGTGTTTACATATTTTTAAATATTGAGCCAAGAGAAGTGCTGCTCAAGTTTTACGATCATGAAGTGTAGCTGCCGTTGTTTGTGGAGCTTAGAACTGTATTCAATGCCATGGCATCCCAAATGTAGAAAGACCAAGTGAACATCTCCCCAAACTGTAGAAAACCGTTGTCCCTTGAGGTGGCTGCAAAAGTTATACCTGCATGGCAAACAACTGGTTCTGCTCATAAGTAGACCTATCAACCTGTTTTTACAATGAATTGCCTGAAGGAAAAACTTTACATCCACCAGGCCATACTAACCAATGTACATCTAACCAGGCCATCGTCGATTGGCATGCAGACTTATGAGTCCAGAATGTCACAAGATCAATTTACACTCGCAAGCACTTGACTGGAAAACGGACCGGTTCTAGTGGCGGTATATGCATGAATAAGTTTACACCTATATTTGGTTGGCATTCAATGTGTACACATACTGAAACCACTGGAGCAGGGTACCATTGGCATTCTTCTTGAGCAAAACAATAAAATAATTTGAAAAAATTAGCCACAGTAAGTTTTGGAAGTATTTCTTGCACCAGAACATGTGCTGAATTTCAAAGTTGAAGGAATAAAATAAATTGCGTAAGCCAATTACAAGAAATTGACATCAGGCAAAGTCTGAGCTTGTTAGCTGTTCTGCTTGTTAACCTGCCTTTTTCAGCAAACCATTAAAATTGCCACGTGTTATAGTATTAACTCTTACAGACTAGCCTTCACTGCATAAAACAGCGTTTAGACATTATTTGCTGCAGCATATTTGTCACATCCAACACAACACACCCACACAGAAATGCACACACAAAGACACAAGCAGAGAAAGAGAGGGAGAGAGAGAGAGAGAGGGAGGGGGAGGGAGGGAAGGAGGGTGAGCGAGGGGGAGTGAGGGAAGAAAGGAGGGAGGGAGGGATAATTAATAGACTGGGATTGGGATTGCCACTCTGCAACCATATAGTTGCCGTAAGTGGTCATTTGTCAATTTGAGGCAATATCTGGTATACACAGCATGTGCCACACATGTACTAGATAGATCTGTAAGATATCAAGGACAAATGAGGAGCAAGTACAAGTTGTTCAGAGCTGTTTGTCAACTGATGTGTTTGTCTGCACTTCTGTGTCCAGGCACTCCAGGTGTTTGGTATCGGTTCTACAGAGCCAGACTGTGCTGTACTATGACTGGCTGGCCCACCTGGCACTGGGAAGTCAACTCTCGCTGATACACTTCGCACTGGTTGGTGGGCATCATTCCTTTGTTATGAAAGCAAGGCAGATGAAGGCATTGCAAGTGCTAAACAACAAGCCAAGGGAATGCAGAGTGTAGATTTGTTGACGAAAAGTCAGTAATGTTCATGAGAATGGATCTCGGCGGCCATCCGGAGTTCTATGCAAGTCATCGGGCATTCATTTACATGGATGAGATGCCCACTATCAATGGAATTGTGTTGTCTGCCTTAATGGAGAAAGATGAAATAGAGGTAGAAGCAAAGAATTGGGCAAGCTTTTGTGCTTGTTGGATCTCACCTGGTAGCCCCCTCCAACCTCTTCTTTTGATTGTAACCTGAAATGACAAAGTTACCGTTGAACATCAGGAAAATGTTGCCTGTGTCTTCAATAAAGTAAAAGCTACCTTCAAGAACCATTTTGTCTTCCCTCATGAACCCTTCTTTACTGACGCACGGAAATCATGGAGCCCCGCTACAAACTGTCTGAGGGAGCTCCATGAGAAAGTATTGAAGGTAAGCAGTCCACCTTAACTCTTGAACTTAAAAAAAACTTATTTCACTGTTCTTGTAAAATCCTTTGAGGAATAGACAGAAGACACAGTTTACTTTCAGCAAACTAACCTTTAAACAGTCTTGTAACAATATACTGTGGAAGAATTGTTCATGACTGGTGAGAGAATTGTATACAGTAATGCAGATGTGGAATTGTTTGGAACTGGAATTACAAGACTAATCACAAGGCCAGCTCTTGAGCCAGGCTATTGTTTGAACGGTTAACATTACCTGACTGACAGTTTGCCCATGCTCTTTGCAACAATGGGTGTAAATCTAGTTTGCTCTGTAATCTAGCAGAGAGTGGAAAGAGTGAGAAAATGATCAGTTATGGCAGGAGAGTGGCTGGTAAAAGGAACGGGCACTCACTTCAGTTTGATCAAGAGCTCACAAGAGTATACAAAAAGATTGGATTTGTGTTGTTCCTTGTAGTAGTGAGGAATCTATCTGAGAATTTGCATCAATGCCATGGTCAGACTGGGATATTGCACAACGCATCTGCTATATATACGCAGCAATACTTCACCAGCAGAAGTGTGCATGAGACAGTACAGACTGCGTGTGTGTGCATGGCTGCTTGCATGTATGAGATCGGTGGAAAGAAACTTTTGGCACGTGAGTCGAACTGGCTTCCAAAGGGGACGTCTAGCACTAGCACAGCAAAGTCAGGCTGCTCCATGCAGCTGGCTGCGTGCTGCACCAGATACCATTCAACCTCTGCCTACATTTTGAATGCGCAGTCAACACTGTATAGGCAACACGCCTGTGTGTAGCAATAGGGCAAACCGTGATGAGCAGAGCTCTACAATGATGCCAAACATGTATGGGTTGGAGTTTGTTTTGGAAAGATCTGATGATGCAAACTTTTAAGATGTGTCCTGCTGATTGTACAGTTTTTGAAGGCTATTCCTCACATCCTACCTTCCCTTTCATCCTTCCTCATCATGATTTTCATGTGCAGCTTGACGGTGCAACAAAATTTTCACTGCTACCATGAGCTGACCATGGGTGCTATAATAGGGTTCCCATACTGCAACAATAGTCTATCTACAGGCTAGTGGATCCACTGGCTAGTGCTTCAGCACTTTTCAGAAGCCTTGCTTCGTCTCAGGCTCCGCTTGCAACCACTTTTTATCTCACCTTTCCACTGCGAGCTTGTTGTAGAGCTCGATGCATATCTGCAAGCTTGGTGTGTAAGAAACTGCAAGATCAGGGTCACTGTATGAACAGAAAGCAATTGACTGACAATTTTTGCCTACCTGCACCGCTCACGTGGTGTCTGCATCACCTTTCAATACTGCTACCAAGGCCAAGGAAACTGTACAGCCTGCCAAGTGAGACCAGATTCATCCTTGGATCGGAGCTCACAGGCTGCACAAGATAAATCATTTTCACTACAAACACATCGATGCAGTGGAATCAGTCTTTCTCGATATGCTTCTCTTAAAGCTGCATGCCAAAGCAGCATGCAGCAATCGCTGCTATTTAGGCTAGGGAACAGAAAATTGTGCGTGAACTCAGCCTTGTTTGGGCCATCATGATACCCTTCAACATCTTTTGCATGTGCATGGGCAGTGGTCAGTATGGAAAAGGCCAAAAAGATTGACACATGTGCCCAACTTTCTATTCAGGTGCAAGCGGCTGTGACACAGCGTATTTAGTGCACATGCAAAGAAGTATGCGGCAGTCAACCTGTCCTAACAGTGCTTTGGCAGTTTAAGGTCAGAAACCCCTATTGAACACTTGATGATCACAGTAAATCTATCACTGGCTTGAATTTCCAACATTCTGACTTTTCTCTGGAGGCAGCATGAAAACAAACCGCCAGGCCACATTTGGTTGAAATCTGGCAACATTTGGGGAAAATAAAAAAACAAAGTATGTAGAAAAACCCATAATTTAAAAAAAATTCCAAACACTTCTTATTTGAGCATCTTGATGAAACTTAGCATAAAGTTAGGACATGATGGCTACAATAAGGCTGTGGGATTTCTATTTCTGATATTCCTCTCCAAATTTTTCATGAAAGCAGAAAAATCTGAAAATGCTCTAAAAATTCTCTCACCTATCCTCAAACAAAAAGGCAGCATTTCATGAAGTTAGCATTATTCCAGAAATTAAAAGTTATAGCAACTATCCCGTAGTAATGAAATGTAGCCCTGGGTATGTTAAAGAATGGTGGCAAAGTTTGAAGGCAGTAGGGCAAAAAACAAAGAAAATCCACCAATGAGAAGTTTGAAGTGTGGGGGTTTCTGCCATTGCTAAAATAAGACCAACAGCTTTTTTTGCAGTGGTGCACAAAGAAAGAAAGCTATCACTTTGCCTTGTTTCTCCACTTACAAACTTGGCTAGCCCATTCTTTATCAACAACATACTTCAATAACGCTGCCAGAAAAAAGAAATTTACGGAAAACCCAGCAACATCAACTTCGGGGGAGTGTGACACTTACATATGAGCTGCATGATTCCTAACTACGTTATTTCTTCTATTTGATGAAAAGAGGAATTATCACAAAGTTCGGGAAGATAAAATAGGAGATTAAATCTCTGCAACATTGACACTAATGCCTTTTTTGTCCATGTGTTACCTTCTGTTTGACACCACTGCATTACTTCTGTCATCTATTTTGTGCTTCTTCCACTGTTTGCATGATGAAGGGAGGGAAGCCTCCTCAAAGTCTTGTATTGTTTCTTTCATGTGCTGGAGATGAAGTTATGGTTGGTTGGTATTCTTATTCTTTCTTCTGCTTTACAGGAGTCTTTTCTGCAGCCATCTGTCTGTCGTGTGATTGAAGATACGCTCCATGAAGTTGTACCCTTGGCCAACAAGCCTGTCATTACCAAGAACCACTTTTTGAAGATGATGGACGAACTGCTAGACAAGAAAAGAGCTCTTAGGAAAAATATGATGGAGTATGATGCAAATGATTCTGGACCGAGCTCTTGGTTATTTGACAAAACTTGGGAAGGTAAGTTTGTCCATAGCCTTTACATTGAATGTTGTGTCTATGAAAACAATGCTGCTATTTCTAGAGTCAGAGAAATAAGGAATGGTCTTTATTTGAGTGAAGTTATCTGTTGTGGTTTTAATCACTCTACATATAGTCTCCTTTTCCAAGCCGGCTTTGAAAGAACGTCTTGTCATTACTCCTGGTTGGCTCTACGAAGATGTCATCGGATGGCTGTTATCTGCACCTCCACTACCAGGACCACACATCAGGTTTGTCAATGGCTGGGCACAGCATGATGATATCATCGCAATCCTTGATGAAGTGCATCTGGAGATTTCTGGTGAGTTTGCAGTAGACATACTGGCTAAGTGTAGGTTAATCATCGCACGTGATGGCGACAACAAGGTAATGGTACCATTCAAGCTAACTGATGAACATCCTGTCGAAATTGAAATCTGGCCAGCTGTGTCTGAGCAGAAGAAAGACAGCACTATGCACATTGGGCACCAGGAGGTCTACTCCAAGGCTGTGGGCATTTCATATGCTTTTTTTCCTTTCCTACAATGGCATCTATTCCACTTGTGTTTTGAGAATTACTGTGCCACTTTGCCAATGTGGAAGAGTGGCATGCAAATCACGTCTGAGGAGTACAATGTGGAGGCAATCATCCAGAACCAGCCAGAGCATCAATGTGTGGACATCATCATTCGTGGTGAGGTCAAATTTGCCGTGGATTGCCAGCGCTTGCTGCAGAAGCTCTTGCAGGAAGTAATGGCCATGGCTGATGAGATATCACCTCGGTCTTGTTTAGAGGATTACTGCCCGAGTGGCAGAAAGCTTGCTCAGCTCTTTGCTGTGGGCTTGCTGTGCGCTCCAAGAATTGCGTATTCACAGGAGAGAGTGGAGATGGCTTCGTGGCCTCTCAGCTATGTCACCAATGGAAAAGGATTGCAACCAGTAAGCTTGGAGGACCTTTTTTGTCATGCCTGGAGAAGTGGATGGTAAGAATTCGTTTGATAGAAATATTGAAAAGTAGCATGTTTCTCCTCCAGTCTTCAAAGTTACATGGTTTTTGCTTATTTGTGGCAGGAATCTTCATGAGCATGTACTATTTCAGTCTACAGCAACTGTTTCCTTCCTTAGAGAGACTTTAAACCATTCAGTAACTTGTCAGTCTACAGCTGATGTCGGTCAGAATACACAGGAGAGAAGTTTGCTAAGCAAACTAAACATCTACAAATTTAGTGTGTGATCTTCACTGAACAATTCAGCATGTGCTGCCAGCTCATGTCATGTTTGTATATTTGCTATGTGATAAAATTGCATTTCTTTAGATTTCTGTAAATATTACGTGTGTTCATACTTGTGTGTTTCCATGTGTCATTTCCCTGCAGTCTCTGTGCCGTCCAGATCTACTGACTGTGATGATGGACGCCAGTCTGGTAGGTAATGTGTAGCTGCTTGTGATTCAATTTTAGTGATTGTGGTGCAGGTATCAGTGTGTCAGTCACGGCATGATTTTAAACCGTTCCTCCCTCTTGTTTGTTGCATGTCTCACTTTCTACAACTCTGCAACTGATGTGTAGTCTGGATTTAGTTAGCATGTACAGGTCTACCCCCATTAACACAACCCTCAATAACAAATAAACCTCATTAGCAATAAAACTTTCGAAATCTCCCAGTAATACCCATATTAAATGTATGTGAGGCTCCCTCGATAATGCATAATTTCATTAGCACGTGAAATTTTTAACACATACATATTCTTCCTCCCAGGTGACGACGATTCCTTGTTAACACATAGCATTGATTGAGAAGCTTTGCTTGTTGTCACTGTTTCTTCAAACAGGATGATTGTTCAGGTGCCGGTTGCTGTGGTCTAGTGCCATGCAGACTGAGCTGAGGCACTGCTGGTGCCTGCGCACCGAAAGGAAGACGAAAATATTGTATACTGGGTGTGGCATGTATGTGTCAGCACATTTGTGATTGCGCACCCAAAAGCATACGTTGGTACGTTGACGGTGTTGGCATGATGATGATAACATGAACACAATTTGTGGACATGGCGCCAGTTAGATGTCACAAAACTCAAGTTCAGAGTTCACAGAAAGTGCCAATCATTTGAGCCTCCAAGAACAAGGAGAACGGAAGTGGTGTAAAGGACACTGCCTCTAAGGAAGCTGCTGGCAATGATTTACACTGTTAAGTGGAAAGAGCAGCTTCTGCATGTATACATAACGTCTTTGTGGGTCACGTTGGCTTAAGCTGGATGCAGGAATTGCATTTGTTCATGAAAAAAAAAACAAAGCAGAAAAGAATTTGTTCAAGTCCAGTATTATGCAATTATACAGACGTTTGCAGTGTATTGTACTGTACAAGTTTTGAATGACCCTCAATAACACATTAAAATGGTGGAAAATTTGGCAGCACCTTGTTAGCAAGTAATTTTTAACACATAAACCTCATTGGCAAGCGATTTTTGCTGTGCCCCAACTGTTATGTGCTAATGAGGTAAGACCTGTATACCGCATAAATGTTGTGTGTGTGTGTGTGTGTGTGTGTGTGTGTGTGT
>JAOWAW010109203.1:0-13952 GCA_028565695.1 Nicola tetela
CGATAGACTTTTGCTAGAGAAGCTGCACCACCTTCGAGTTGTAGAACGGTCTACACGAAACTACTTTTCGTGGAACTAACCAGATTCGCGTCAACTGCGCACGAAAATTCGTGTGGAGTTGATGACCTCGAACCTTGGCCCGTCACCGGCCCACGAACTTTCGCTTTGCGAACGCTCTCTACTATAGACACTGACACGACGGCGCTGGCCACCTGTTTATCCATATGCATATGACAGTACAGTGTAGCCTATATATTATACATGTACTATTATAATCTACATACCGAGGGTCACGTATGTACAACGCGGTGACCGCGCAAACACTGCAAGCCGTCCCAGCATGATGGAAATATTCATGTTTGAACTGTAGTGCGTGCTCGTCAAAATACTGCGCTCAGAAAAAGGCAACATTTTAAATAATCGAAAAGTACACTGGTATAGCTGCTCTTAAAAACTCAAAAGCATCACCAAGCCCATAACGAAATCCAACTTTGAGGAAGGTCAGGTAAGGAAATTTTAGGTTACTAGTAGTAGTCATGGCTATATCTAATTTTAACCTAGACCTTGAGTGTGGCGGCTTGGTTAGAGAAAGTCTTGCCGTTCACGATGATGACAATCTCGGAAAAAGCTGGTCTTTCCCAAGCATATACGAACCATTGTGTTCGAGCAACTGCAATCCAGAGGCTCGTCGACGCTGAGATTCCAGAAACTGCGATAGGTGGCACAAGTTCAGTCCTTGGTGGATTACACCACGAGAAACTCCGACGAGAGGCGGAAAGAAATGCGATTCTGGATGGCGAATACCACGCAGACGAAGGCGAGAGCTCAGGGGATTTCTCTGCGATAGATCATTACATCGCTAACTTCGATATGAGCTCCTTACAGGGGTCCAGACTGAGAACAGCACCAGCACAGTGGCTTCTAGCTCCAAGAACAGCGCAGCTCTTTCTGAATGGCAAAATGTAAAGTTTATCAACATGGCTGGAGCTCATTTTGGCAATACCTGTCACATCCATTGACATTTGTAAAAATGTGTGAACTCAGTGTTTCATGTATGTCCAGCATGTCGGTTCTGTATATTCCTTTTTTTTCTTGCATGTTCTGCAGCTGCCAGCTGGTTTTAACTATCTACATGTACTTTGTTCATGTACATGTATGTTGGTGTTGAATCATGTAATGGTAACATTTTGGATGTAAATTATAATATATAAACTGCAAAAGTCCCGGATGTAGATTAGTGTATGTCAGAAATGGAATCACAGTACTCGGACTCAGTTTCAATGCGCTGAATCACAGCCCGACGCGCTTCGCGCGTCGGGTTGTGATTCAGCGATCTCATCCTCGTAGTCGTAGTCTACTCGTGTATGATTCCATACTTCACAGCAGCCCTGCCAGAGCTCCAGCCTGCTCCAGCCACGCCCCAATTTCTGTCTCCCGGACGCCGGCCGTCCGTGACGAACGCACTTATGCACCAAGATATGGTGAGCCATACCTAAGAAAAGGCAGCGCTCATGTTCTTGTGATATTATTCATCATAACGAAGGAGAATCGTTAAAGCCTTCTTTTCAGTTGGCAGTTCTGTTGGAAGGAGGCCATTCTTCGAGCTCGCGCACCGAAGTAATGTGGTGGAGAGGGGTTTGTTGGATAGCCGTTTTGGGCTTTGTGTCTGAAGGTAAGCTCGTCATGTTGGTCGTTTGTCAAATTCAGATAAAAAATGGATGTCGACAAACTCTGATTAACGCTTTGTAAACTGCCTTCGTCGTTGTCTACTTTCTCGCACTTATCATCCGGCTCATTAAATTACATGTAATTTCAATTATCACGCCGCTCGCACTTCATCGGGCACTGCTGGTGGATACTATGATAGGCCTATTGATTGAGATGAATTTTCCGTCTACTGCAAAAGAAAAATTGTAATATTAAGTCGATATTGGAGCTCGAGAGCGGATAGAACTACACAGTGTTTTTGACAAAATCTGCTTAATTTTTGGTTAGAACCATGGCGCTCTGGTATTGCGGAAGGCGCAGAGGAAAAGAGCTGGATAAGCCAGAACGTTCGGGCGAAGAGCTTAGGAATTGCATGGTGATAAAATGAAAACTTGAAGACCGCAGTATCTCCACCATGAGAAAAAAACTAGCTTTGGGGATGTTTCGGGGGTGCAGAAGAAGCAGAGAAATACGAGCTGTTGCCGATTTAACCGAACGCTTACCTGCGCGTAATGGCAAAATATGAAGTCCAACTTCAGAAATCAATGCGTATGAAATGCGAAGAATAGCTTGTCAATCTGCTCCGAGTCAGAGCTAGTCAGAACGGCAAAAAGAATCTGTCCAGTTTCCTGTCGACAAGACTGCTACTGCCGAAGGTAGTCGCACGGAGCCACTGCCACTGCAGGCACACGAACTTTGTAAATTGTCCCCTCCTGTAGCACGGCTCAGGATTTTGCAGGGCCACTGAACGAGGTGCTATATTCAAGGACGTATGTCCTTCCACCGACCAGAGATTTAACTCTGAAAGCGGGGGACAGAAACGATCGCCTGCTCTGTTGGAAAGACAAATATTATGTGTGGCTTCCTTGCAAACGTGTCCCGCATCATAGGCCGCTGGTATATTTTATACCAGATGGAGAGAAGCTTCCTTTGATTCACGAACAGGTCCTGAGTGTAATACTTTCACATACGAAATGAAAGAAAAAAGATCATTTATTACAGTTACCCTACTAGCTGAAGGCATGGGATTTGTTGTAATCTCCAGCTAGATAGTAGTCACAGCCGGCGCCCTAAAAACGTCAGAACTAGTGACTTTGCTGACAAAGGCAGATATAGGTCAAAGTTATTAACCCGCATCAGGCCCGGGGGAGTGGAGATGGGTTTCTACAGACATTAACGGTCATCCATCCGTGTATTGTGCGTCTGCATCAATAAAGACTTGTCTTCACAATGGTATGCACATCGCAAGCAAAGGGCGAGACGAAACAGTTACTATTACTACTATTAGATGAGTATGTATAGTATGTATCAAAGTCATCCGAGACATTACTATGATATTTGCTTGCACTCTGTAACATCGCAAAGTTGTAAATACATGAATATGCACTTGATAGTTGCTTGCACTCTGTAACATCGCAAAGTTGTAAATACATGAATCTGCACCTGATAGCTACAGAGGTAATTAATGTGACAGGTTCACACAGCCCTCAACACAACACTGGGTAAAATACTGAAAGAAATGGCACTGTTAGTATTGCAGTATAGTGAGAAGGGTCTTCACAGATTGAGAGGTGGCTCAGAGGGTACTACATGGTGGTTTTACTAGTATTGTTTTGGTCGTTTTATGGGGTGAAATTTAAAAAGAAAACATCAATTCAAGCAGTAAATTAAAGACACATCAGCCATGAAAGCAGTCAGTTATAAAAACTCTTATTACCAAGCCAGTAATCTCTTGAACACTTGTCTGCATGCTTCTTTCAGCTTCGTCATTCTGCCGTGTGTATGGCTTTCTCATTAATTCATCAGCAATGGGCTTGTTAGTGTTAAGTGATTCCTGCCGAGTGCAAATTGATGCCAACCTCTTCTTTTTCAGCTACATCAAACAAGTGTGACTACAAATGGCATGACCAATGCTATTTCACTAGCAACAGCGCTATAAATAAATGAAATCCAAGACATACTGTGAGAGTCATGGTGCCTGTCTAGTAGAAATCTATTCAGATGAAGAAATGAGTTTCATTTAGACAAACGTAGTGCAGAAACTCAAAGCAAGTGTGGATTGGTTGTGATGATTTGGCCACCGAGGACGCTATATTTAGGAGCACACAGGCAAGCCTGTGTGATGTGACAGACATACTGGCACAAAAATCAACCTTATGATAAAAATGGTAAAGACTGCGTTCAGATCTATTATGCAGCAAATGTCAAGGAAACCAAATGTTGGTTTGACATTCCTTGCACTGTGAGACGGACTGCTTTGTGCAAGACAAGTATATAGGCCATTTTTTTTCTCTCAGTTTGCTCTATTCTTTCAATCAATGCAAACGTACATCATCGGTATTTATTTATTTCTTCCTTTAAGGGATTAATTTTCACAAGGGTCGCCGAGCAGCAGTGACTAATCATGGGGCATTCCTTGGGAGATGAACAGAAGCTAGAGGGAGAAAAAAGGATGATGATAAAAGGAAAACAGGAGAAGAGAAAAGTCAAAAATGAGAGAAATGTGTGCTATGATTGGCGTAAGGAAGATTAGACTGGAGAGGATTAGAGGCCAAAGGAATGTTTATCATGAGAGAAGAGTAGACTAAAGAGGATTAGAGGCCAAAGGAATGCTTATCGTGAGAGAAGCTATGCAAACTAATGCGGAACAGTGAGAGAGAACTTAGCAAGCAACGCAGCAAGGCCCTTGAAGGTATTGCAAATTGGGATCGTCCCAGACAGAGGGAAGTTCTACATTATGATGCAGAGACAAGAGGAAAAGGAGAAACAAGAGAAACAAGGAGAGGAGGAAAAAAACGACGCTTCTCCTTTTTCTCTCCTCTCTGTGAATCGGGATAGTAATACAGAAGAATGACCACACGTGTTGTGCACTAGAGGACAAAGGAAATTCAAAAGCACGGGGAGCGTTAACTCAGACGCATTGACAAAGAGGGAGACTCTGCTGTACTTGGCTGCAGAGCTTTTAGTTAAGGAGGTCATTAGTTGTGCTGGATCTGCCAAAGCATAAGCAGACAATGCCCCTAGCGACACCAGTTGAGAGTTGGTAGAGACAGGAATTCTAGAGTTTCCAAACTAGAGCCCTTAGAAGGTGACATGGCTCATGTAACTCACAGCTGGAGCTTTTCAAGTCTTCTGAGATCAGTCACAGAAGCACCACTCCTATCCAGACGACACTACATTACTCCAGCTTTGAACGGATGAATGCAATGTAGACACTTCTGACAAAAGCAGATCGGAGGCAATAGCGATGAAGAGGATCTTACAAAGAGCCACCTTAGGTGCACATATTTCTTTTGTGGTTTCAGCTAATGGGCAGTTGATGCAGCAAAAGAGATGGAGGAAACGCCAATAGGCCAGACATTGTGACGTCTGCCCAGGCACGAGGTAGATGTCTGTATCCAGGTGAGTATACATTAGGCGATTGCCGTCAGGCGTTTGACCAGGCGGTATCATGGTCAACACAGGGTAGGATGGTTGGTAGATGAGCACCCTCGTGCCTTGCGATCACACCTGTCCAGCTCAAGCCTGTCAATCTGCAGTTTATTAGTGACAGTGTCACACAGACTGTGTTGCGCTTCATATCAGTATGCACTGGCCCCAATATTGTGCTTCCCAAAAGAATGCTTTCCCTTTAGGAAGAGCAACATTTGGGCATGGGCTCATGCACACTGAGTGCAACTGAAATGGAGCACGGCGCTGCTGATAGGCTTGGTATTCTCGGGCTTGCCAAGTGCGATTGTGAGGCTCGAGGGCGTGAGCTGGGCTTGTAGAGCAGGGATCATTCTTGTGGCAGGCAGGGATAGCAGTGACCTGGCCCGGAACTTGGGTAAGCTGTGAACCAGCTCAGAGAGAAGAAAAAAAATGAAATTTAGGAGGTAAGACAAAGCTGGCAGGGGTGTCATATCGCTGCCAGATGGATTGTGGAGGTTTACAACAACTGGTAGATCGGTTGTCCCCCACTTCAAAGAGCAAAATCAGAAAGATGAAGGCTGTAGAGGAGCCTGTAATTGGCAGTATCTTGACAAAGAAATTTGTAGAATCAGTCATGTTATCAAGTTTAGCAGGCCATACAATTTCACAGGCAATTTGATGATTTCGAGTTTGTTTATATTCATATTTAATTATGTCATGTAAGCAAATTTTAGCTAAAGCTAAGACAGCTACATGATACATCAATGTCAGAAAAGGGTCACTCCTAGAAAGAAAAGATGACACTTTTCTTTGCCTCTGTTAAACATTGTAAATATGGCATCATCAGAAATCAGGCCACAGCGGTTTAGTTTGAATGGTTACCACCCCGATATTTAGGTTTATTCAACAGCACTAACTTCAACCATTCCGATTTCAAAAGAAAGAAAAGAACAAGTACCCTACCATGAAATTATAGAGCAAGACCAGAATGTGACAGAAAATTGCAAATTTGCCAATAGTCTTCCAAGAGAAAACATGGTGATGTTTTTGTTACCTAGCCATTGGAAGGGAATACCTGACCATTCTCCAATGCCCTGTATTAGTTGAAAGTGTCTTTGCACTGCTGCATGTTTTGTGCCCAAATTGAGAAGTTTTCAGTTGGTATTTGGATTTTTCTGCTTAAAGAATTTGCTTTTATAAGAGCCCATTCCAGAGCTACAACTGCTGTAAGCCATAAATTTTTCCTTCTCCTAAATTTGGGAGGACCCATAGGTCTCCAAAATTCCCATTAAACTTGCCCTTCACTGTAAATGGTCTCTATGTACGGCCCACCTTAAAATAACCAAAATATGTTGGGAAAATTTCCACAAGAAGTATTTTGCAGGTTGATGGTTTAGTTTCTTGAAAGCAGGATCAATGGGAGAGAAAGAGGAAATTAGCAGCAGAATAAGCAAAAAAATTGCTCACAATATAAATCTGACTGGCATAAAGAGTGCATGTTTGTTTTACTAAAAAAGGAAAGAAATACAGGTGAAAAAGCAGAGAGATCAAGAAAACAGACAGGGCAACAGAGTGCTAGTGGAATAGTTTCCGCACATAGGGGCATTTACCTTTCAACAGTAGGATTTATTCAGGCCAAATTCTTTCTCCCCTCCTCCCTCTTTTTCTCTTTGTCTGCCTCTCTCTCCCATCATCATCTTTTCATTCTCTCAGTGTTGACAATGGACTGCCCTAAGGAAGCTGCAGCACCTCATTTAGGGATGAAGGTGATCTTTAGGACAGAGTCTCGCTCCAACCACCCTGACACAACAGTTCACTACAGTTGCCCCGAGGGCTATTCATTCGATCGATCAGTTAGCAACACCACAAGAACTCTGAAATGTCTCTCAAGCGGAAGATGGAATGATACAGCACCAATATCTTGCCATGGTAGGCATTTGAATCTGAAACTGATGTGGCTTGTCAACTTAACGGAGAATGTGACTTGCAATGAATGTACACACACACACACACACACACACACACACACACACACACGCACACACAAAGCAGAGACACTGATCATGAACGCCTCACACAGCACATTTATGCACACACTCACATACAAACAGTTTACACCACAGTACAGGTAATACAGGCTGAAAATAGGCAGGTTTAGTTATGAACTAAAGTTATATGTCCTCTTGAGTGTGCTTTATGATGTGCAAGGGTTTAGTGGGTGACTTGTCAGTTTTTTATTCCTTTGCTGTGGGATATTTTCCATTTGCTTGGGATCATTCATCACCCACAGTAGTACAAGCGAATCATTATTATTAATTTTGATATCCGTGAATTAAAAATCCCATCATGAAATTGAATTTCTTCGATCTTATTCTTCAGTTATCTGCAAACCTGGCTGGCTTGGTTTCGGCAGCCATTGCTACAAGCAGTTCACCAAGGCATTACCATGGCCACAGGCACAGGCTGCGTGCACTCTGCATGGTGCGTATTTGGCTGAGGTAAGGCAAGAAATGCACAAGCCTATTTTGTAGCCTGTGCATAATGCAGCTTCCAAACCTTGGTCCCATCCTCTGCTCACTCTCCAAGAAATCATACCATAACATCATCGAAGGCCTGGATTTGTAGCACATGGCAATGACACAAAGCTGTCAGTTTTTACTGTCTTAGGGGATAAACTGTAATAGCATTTGGTAATTTCGTCATGGCAGCAAGAGTTTGTGTTTAGAATAGAATTAGTCTTTTACGCACACATCTGAAGGAAATACTTGATGCTCTCCTTCTTGGCCATTTTTCAGGAATATTCAAATTTGTAAGCTCTGGTCAAGATGTTGTCTGTTGTGGGTGGTTTGCTATAGGTCGGCAGTGCTGCTGAACAGACATTCCTGGAAAGTATTTTGAATCAGACAAACTTAAATTCGTGGATTGGGCTGAGTGATCGTGATCTGGAGGGCCTTTTCTTTTGGGTCGGCAGTGATCGACTTCTTGCCGAAACTGGTAAGTTGCACATTCAGCAGCAGGGAAAGTTTGAAACTGTTTGGCATTTGCAACTGTTATACTTCAACAGTGTTTTTCCAACAGCACTCCTCATGATTTCTCCAGTTATGCCAGAACAACATCCTCTTTTATGGGGCTACTCTTCCTGAACCACACTCTCTTTTTCAAATGTCTGGGCCTGTTTCACTCTTTCTCTGTACATGAATTCTTCTATCTACACACTCTTACTGTCTCTGTCCCTCTCGCTTTCTCTCCCTCTTTCTCACTCTTTCTCTCTCCCTCTCTTTTTCTACAGTTTCATCCTCTGTCTCACGATCAGCCATACCAACAAAATTATTCTTCAGTCTGTTGATGAAATTCAAACAAATGTTCTCAAGGTGAATCTATCTATATTCTGATTTGCTCAGATTATAAAAAATGGATGTCAGGGGAGCCAAGCGATATGAAGAACCGATTCAAAGAAGCAGAAGATTGTGTTGAAATATGGAGAAAGTCCTCGCATCTGTCAGAACAGTGGACTTGGAATGACATTAACTGCGTCAAATACAATCGATCTTATCTATGTGAAAGCGGTACGTATAAGTTTCTGTGCCTCAGAGAACATTGTTTTAATGAAAGGGTTTCATCAGGAAATTGCTTTACTGCAGTTTAAGGTTTCCTGGGAAGTGTTTTTTGTTTTGCGTAGAAGCAGAGTATGAAGCACGTGTGTATGCTTTGTGAAGGGCTCAGTTTCTTTAACTTATGTGTTCTTTTGCAAGAGAACTCATGCGCAGTTATTGCCCCTCCCTTTGTTGACCTATGTAGCTAACTTTGACTTTTGTTAGATGTCTTGTAGTTTCTCTCATGTTCTCACGCATGAGCAGACACATTATTGGTCATCTTTACCTTGCTTCCTTGCAAATGAGAAATCCACGCAAGCTCTTAATTGTGAATTGACATTCTTTCTTTGGTGTCTCCAGGACACCCTTGGTTTGTTTCCTCTATATCTCTCTGTTTTGTAGTGACAGTCAGCTTGTCAATCTGCACCTGCCCAATCCACTCCCCAGCCTTTTTCGCCTATTTCATAACGTTCCTGTTGCTCTCTCAATGCTTGCGCAAAAAACATTCATGTGTTACTTTCAGGCTCATTTTCATTAGAGATGTCTTGAAAAAAACCATCGCAATAAGAGAACACAAAAATTTGTATTGCAACACTCTTGCTGTCAATGTAAATAAGCAGAGGAAAGTGTTTGACCTCTCCACTAGATTGATCTGAGAGAGAAGAATGCTAGAGATGCTAGTATGCAAGGAGGACTTGAAGTCTGTCACCTGCCCAGTGATTCCTGTACTTTATCAAGAACACTCTCTTAGGGTCCAATGTACACACAGTGCTGTTATCACTCACAAAACCCAACCTTGGGCCTTACAGGTTTGAGAAGGCTGCCAAAAAGGTGTATGCATGGAACCCTCACACATGCACACCCACCAGCATGATGAACCCAAGGCCCTTGGGAATGCTTTTGGACCTGCCGAAGGCTCTGGCAAGAGAGACTTTCTCCAGTATGTGAGATAAAGGTCCAATGTGAACTTCAAGCACTGTGCACGTGTGCCTCAAAATATGCCATCACTGATCAACACCATATTCATTCATGCTCAAATGATCTACACTCGAATCTCTCTTATCTGGACGTCTCCTATCTGGGCACCTCCCTCTACTGGACACTTTTTTCAGTGTTTTTCTTTTGTATATGATGTAGGCAATGCTAGCCTACTATATGGCCAGCCATAAACGTTGCCGCTACACGGTTGTATGGCCACAGGTAGGGCCTACCCAGTGTGTGGCAGTACACCAGTGCATCACTCTTGGCCATGGCATAGTCTCAGACTTAATTACTACATTACAGATCTACATGTAGATCCTGATGTAATGGAGATGTAGGTGTGCTGCATGTACTGTGGACTACGTGGTTGACAAAATTAAACACAAACTTTGAGTCTTGTCAACAATTGAAGGCAGCAGTGTTGCATTTGTGACCACACAAGGCACCAGTCTTTTCAGAAACGTTTCTTCCATTTGGTGCTTTGTGCAGTCTGTAGAGTGCACCTCTAGGTATTTATTTTCATGTGGCACTTAGTCCATTTGAGCAGTGATGTCAACATTTGCTTCCGGGACTGTGCAGCCTAAAAAGCGAAAGTGCTCCATCGTCAACTTAGAGAAAAAAACTGGATATTCTTCACGAGCTATACAAAGGTCTGCCACAGAGAGCTGTTGCTGAAAAATTCAGCGTCGCAAATTCAATCGTGAGCGATAATTATAGTAAAAGATAGGAAGAAAATTGGAGAGTTTGTCTCCACCAACAAGTCATTGGTGTTGCGAAGAAGATTCGCGTTTTTTGTGATGCAAAGTTTGATCCTGTGGATACAGTCTGCTGGCAGTATTCCAAAGGTGCCCTCCTTTAGTGTGTAACTGTATAGCAAGTACTTTCACAAAATTATTTTCCATTAAAATTGTACACCAAATGTGTTTGTGTGTACTGATCTGAGAGACGGACGCATCTGACTTACGGACAGTGCCTGGTCCCAAGGCACCAAGATAAGAGAGGTTCAAGTGTACTTAGAATGCAGCAAAGGCGTACTTAGAATGCGGCAAAGTACTCAGTACATGCCATGCATACAGTCGACTCTGGATATAATAGGGAGGTTTGGCACACACATTTTTTGATCAAAAAACCTGTGGGCAGTGTCACCAGTTGCAGGCCGGGTACGTGCACCCGTTTCCGTTTCACTACGTGTACAGGTAATAACCGGTAGAGGGGTGCTATGTGTTTTACCTGTACCTGTAGCCTCCTGAACGGCTGAAGCTTTGAAGCTCGGAAACTTGTTGTCTCTTGTAGTTTGTGTTCATCCTGCTCACCTTCTCTCCAAAGCCGTTTCGATTCTGTGCCAGCAGTTTGCTCTGGGTTTCTCCGGGGTTTTTTTTGACAAGCATGGTGACTGAAAGGTAGGTAAAGTAGTTGAAGTGTTTAGAGCTCTTGTCTGGTTCTCAGTGACATCTTCTGGATACCTTTCTGCTCTTCCCTCAGTACTCAATCGAAAACTTCCCCAGCTCAACAAGTCCGTTTCTCTCTTGCACGGACGACCTGGCCCTATTGCGGGCTGTTGCAGCTCACTGTGGGGATATGGCATTTGAGAGAGATTCAGATGTCTCGGTGTCTGTCACCAATGAAATGGTAGGGTACCATCGAAACTCGAAACTTCGAAAGTTTGTGTGTGGTGACGGGTTAAAGGTAAAAGGAGCTTGACCGGAAACAAACAACTGGTATCAACTTGAAGTTTAAGGACAAAGTTTAGATGCCAATTGCAACAACAACTTCATGCTCGGTGTGGCCTGCTTGGCAGTGCCATTTTTTACTATGGTAACTTAGCTTCCAGTAATACGTGTACTGCGTGTGTATGCCAAACCTTTCTCTCTTCAAAGACCTACACGTATTATGGGTAGCAAACCTACACGTTTTGCTACACGTAATACATGTGTGCCAAACCTCCCTAATGAACCTCAACGTTCACGAGCATTTTAGTTCTTTATAACAGAAGTTCTTTATAGCCATATGTATGGGATACATGCATACAAGTACATGTACATGTATATTCATGGAACATGTGTGGCAGTGCATATATGTACATGAATATAATATTATGTATATGTACACATGAGACTCTTTGGGCTGCATGGACATGTACATCAGTGAGGAAAGACAGATAGAGAGAAAAAGGATCAGGCAGAAAGCTGTAAGTGAAACAGAGAAGAGCAAAAGAGTCTTGGAGAAGAAATCTGTGAGAACAGTTTGCTTTGGGGCGGCAAAGGAGCAATCTGCTATTTTTGTGAACTTGCTCATTATCCCAGTAGCCTCTCCATTTGCGTCAACATGGAGCAGGAAATTCCGGAGGACACAAAGAGATTTTTCAATGTCTTTCTTCGAAGGCATCAGAACTTCGACGTCACAGATATCATTACTGTCAACCTCAGCTGGGGGTGCGACAAGTTGGACTATGTCAGTCATTTGAAGCTCAACACAAGTCTGCACATTGTCATCGATGTTCTCGTGATCCCGCAGTTAAGCATTGATGTCAGTCGCCTTGTCGTGCAGTTCTTTTACTGGTAGCAGCCAATGTCACAAGTTTGAGTTTCTCTGTCACTCTAGCTCTCTTCTCAACTTTGATTTCGACAGGGATGATGCAACAGTGAGCCGGGTCTGTGTGGCTTTTCTGCGAACATGTACACTTGTCAATGTGCCATACATGTACTTATGTTCTGCTTTTATAAAACGCACTCAGAAATCTTGGCAGTGGGTTTCCTATAACCGAATACCTGTTCGCTATAAGTGGTAAAAAATGAATGGGCTGAAATGCGAACAGCCTAGTTAGTTCACTATAACCCGAAATTCGCTATAAATGGGTTCACTATAAGTGGAGTCGACTGTAGTGGAATATCTGGTAGTATTACACCCCATCCTGACCTGTCGCACATGGCAGATAAATTGTTACGGCATACAATCTTTCTCTCACTCCTAATGTATTTCATGTGGTTGAATTTCAGTGTACTCTGCAATAGAAAAAAATTAAGTTAGTCCAGTGATGTGGGGAATACCATATCCTGCCTTTTATTGCTGTATCATTCTCATAGTTGGTGTTGAGCTTTGTGCGCGAATTTTCTACTGTCATGAAGACTTAATTAACATTTGACAGCTTTTTGATGCTCAGTCACGCACTTACTCATCCACCAGCACCCACCCACCCACCTGTACCAACACACCCACTGACTCCCACCCACTGGCACGCACCCACCAACACCCACCAAGCAGCAACCACCCGCCAACAGCCATCCGCCAACAGCCACCCGCCAACAGCCACCCACCGACACCCACCTGCCGACACCCGCCCGCCGACACCCGCCCGCCGACACCCGCCCGCCGACTCCCGCCCGCCGACACCCGCCCGCCGACACCCGCCCGCCGACACCCACCCGCCAACACCCACCTGCCGACACTCACCCACCAACAACCAACCACTCACCCACCAGCACCCTCCCAACCCCCACATGCAAGCACCCAAAGTGAGTAATCCATCCTCAGTTACCACCTTGTCCAATGAAGGTAGTAAATTGTGACCCTATGCATCATTTTACTACCTACATGCTCAACCCTCAGTTGCAACATCTCAGCTTTAATGCTTCTTGCTAACGGCTGATTAAACAGTTCAGTCAGTTATCGTGAGTGGATGAATTATAATTAATCTTCCTCTTTTGTTTCTTTGCTTTGGTTTGAAGACTCGGCCTGGGAAACGTGTGGTTCCAATCACTATGTCCTTGTGCACGAAAAGGCTGAGTTTAATTCAGCGCTAAAATCCTGTGAGAATATGGGTACCAGCTTGGCGATGCCAGAAACAGCTGTGGAGAACTCATGCCTCGAGTTTCTGCTAGGAAATGAAAGCCGTACAAATAAAGCATGGATTGGTGTGTGGTATGTCAAAGACAGTAGTACAGGAACAACTGGTTTTGTCTATCAGTCTGGGAATTTTGAGCGTCTACACTATCAGCATTGGGCAGAGGGTCAACCAACTTTGAAGGCGAAGGGTCAATGTGCCCTCATCAACAACAGGGGCGAGTGGAGCTCGGAATCTTGCTCACACAAGAGGCATTTTGTTTGTCAAAAAAGTAAGCTCTCAGATGTTGTTCTTAAGTTCTTTTGTGCAAATCAGGCATAATGTGTAAAATGTGAGAGACTCAGCTTCCTTTATTAGTTAAAGTGCATGATGTTTGAAAGAAACAAAGTGAGCATGTGTGTTTCTTTAGGAGGAGGGGG
>JAOWAW010109214.1:0-13951 GCA_028565695.1 Nicola tetela
CCTTTTCTTGCAAGGAAGAGTTTCTTCATTGGAAGGAAAACTTGGAGGCAGAAGCCACTGTGCAGTATGTTCTCACCGAAGCGTAGTAGGCTTATACAGCAGTAGAACTACTCCATAGATAGCCTGTAAGTCCATGACGAGGCTGCTTGAAAATGACAGTCTCTTGGACGACGACTTCGTTCTTATTCTTCTTACAACAAATAGTAAAGAAGTAGCTGAAGACACTCTACAAAGATCTTGGTAGATTACGTTTGACTATGCATGAACTTGAAAAGACAAAGCTAATGCTAGCTACAAGGCTAGTGTTGTCATGATTATGGCAGGATCGAGCTGAGTCCATTCCTGTGATTCTAATGTACTACTAGTAGACTTACTACGCGTACGTACTTGTAGTACATGTAGTACTCGGCGCCAGCGCGCGCGCTGGCTTTTTGATCACGTGAGGATAGCCTTTTCTGGAAAGTCACGCGAGTGGCTTTCGTGCCCTTATCCCTGTTCGTTTTGTCTGTGCAGTGGGCTCTACAGTAGGTAATTCTCTCCACTGTTATCTGGGTCTGAGTACGCCTTTTTGTACAGGTGGACTTACGATTCTCCGCACTGTAGATCTTGGCAGATTAGATCTTCTCTTCTCCTTGTTGAATGCTTGCTAGAGAGAACGTACAGAACTTGAAAGGTACAAGGCAGACGTGTTGTGAACTGGGATCTGTCAAGGGAGAATTATCATGATTATGCCTTTCTTTGTTTATATGTATTGATCCGACATTCTTGATGTAAAACATGGTCCTTCGAGCCGGATCCAAGAGTTAATATACGGTACACTGAGAATGTCGGACCTTCAGAAGAAAAGGAATATTAGAAGAGGACACAGGCCTCTGCCACTAGGCCTTTGAATCAAGTTTATGATGGACTCTGGGATTTATCAGAAAACGGGAAGACTAGTCCACAGACTTCTTCCCTGGGACTACTAGAACAAGTTATCAAAGTTGAAAATTTTGGACGAAGAGATTTTGGGATTGGCAGATGCGGATGAGATCGAAGAGGAAATAGCAAGAGCTGACAAGGTTGGGTGCAATATTGAACTGGCGGTCAGTAGGATCGATGAAGCTCTGGAAGGAATGGCGAAGGAAGCGTCCACAACGCAGAGCGTAATCGTTGAACAATCCAGAGACTTAGGGAGGAGTACTCCAGACCAACAAGCGCAGCAGTTGACGGGCGGAAGCATTACGATGACGGCCGAACTTGCGGAACGACTGAAGTCAGTCAAGGGAGAGCCATCGCTTCTCAAGGAATCATCAAACACTAGGAGCACGGAGGGAGAAGACGACAGACAATTGACCCTCTCAGTGGACACGCATTACAGCGAGATTGCACCAGACTTCCAACCGCGGGTAAAACTACCGAAGCTAACTATGACGACTTTTACAGGAGAAGTAGCGGAGTGGAGATCCTTTTGGGATTCCTTTGAGGCGGCGATTGACGCCAATCACACCTTAGCAGAAGTCGACAAATTCAATTATTTGAGGTCGTTTTGGGGAGGCAAAGCTGCAGAAGCAGGAGCAGGATTATCCTTGACTGCTCAAAACTACCAAGAAGCAGTTTCAATTTTGAAAAAACGGTACGGGAACCCTCAATTGATTATCAGTAAGCACATGGAAAAACTCTTGAGCATTACACCACTGAGCAATAGCGACAATGTGGTTCAGTTGTGCGCACTTTACGACAACGTGGAAACACAAGTGCAAAGTCTGCATTCATCAGGAGTGTCTTCTGACATGTATGGAACACTACTATCATCAGTTCTTATGAACAAACTACCTCAGGATATCCGACTCATCAATTGAGGAGCAAGAAGTGGAGGATACTTTGCTGTGGATGAACTGATGAGTTTGTTTGAGCGAGAACTTCAAGCACGTGAATGAAGTGTGGAAACACGGAATTCGACCAAAAGAGAAACAACTGTAAAGCCAACAAGGGATAGCTCAACTACTGTGACTCAACCATGGCCACAAGCAAAGTGGGGAAAGGGACCTGCTTCAGCTCTGTTAACTGGGACTGGCAATGAACAAACAAAGGAAATAGTTTGTGTATTCTGTGGAGAGAATCATGCCTCCTCCACCTGTACACGAGTACTCTCAACAGCTGAAGGGAAGCAATGACTAAGAGTTCAAGATAGATGTTTTATCTGTTTGAGAAAGAACCACATTGCGAGGACGTGCAACTCTAAGAGCACGTGTAAAAAATGTTCTTGATGACATCACAGCAGCATTTGTGACACTGACCAAGGAACAAACATGGGATTTGTAAGTGGACACAAGAACAGTATACTTTTGCAGACAGCGAGAGCCACACTCTTCTCACTGAGTCAACCTCGTTTGACTGCAACAGTGCGATTGATTCTTGATGGAGGTAGTCAAAGATCTTACATCACCATGGCACCAACAAACCATCTGAAATTATGACAGCAGAGAGTCAAATCCCTGCAGATCAGGCCATTTGGAGGAACCTCCAGTGAAGCAGTGCTGCACAACATTGTCAATGTAGGAATCAAGTTAAACGGCGGCAAGACGTTTTTAGTGTCTGCTATTGTTGTACCAATTATCATTGCTCCATTGCAACACCAGTACCCAGCTGAAACAGTGAAGAGATATGCACATTTCAGATCGCTGATAGAGTTACCAAAGGAGACATTGAGCAAACAGACACAGCAGTGAACATCTCAAGTACACATGTTCTGTGTACTGGCACAACTACACGTCCTCATGATAACTCTTTGCAAGGGCAAGTTGCAAGATTCTAGGAACTTGAGTCGCTTGGCGTATTACCAGAAGAGAACTCCGTGTATGAGCAGTTTGAGCGATCGATTAGACATGACAGCAGCCACTATGTCGTTGGTCTACCATGGAAGAGAGCGACCACCGCTGCCAAACAATTTCAACTTGGCAAAGAAGAGATTGCTGTCATTAGTGCCACGTCTCAAGAAAGATACAGAAGTCATGGAAGAGTATGACCAAGTGATCAAGGAGCAGCTGCAGCGAGATATCGTGGAGAGAGTTGAGGCTCCTGCCAACCTTGATGCTGAAGTGAACTACCTACCACACCACCCAGTGATACGACGCAATAAGAACACAACGAAGGTGCAAGGGGTCTACAATGCTTCAGCGAGAACAGATGGTGTATGTCTGAATGACTGTCTGCATGCAGGTCCACCGCTTTCTGCAACCATTGTTGATATTCTACTGCGCTTTTGATGTCATTGAGTGGGGCTTGTTGGGGACATCGAGAAGCCTTTCTTATGGTCAGAGTGCAAGAGAAGGATCGAGACGTCTTGCGATTTCTATGGCTAGATGATTTCAAAAGGACAACCCAGACATCATCAACCTCCGTTTTACACATGTTGCATTTGTGGTCACATCAAATCCTTTCCTTCTCAACGCTACATTGCGCCACCACTTATCCAAGTACAAGAAAGAAGATACGAAGTTTACTTCAGAATTGCTCTCATCAATGTATGTGGATGACACCCTAGAAGGTGGGGATGAAGTTGAGCCAGCCTATGAGGTGTACGTGAAGATTAAATTACAGCTGGCAGAAGGAGCTTTCAATATTCACAAGTTTCTCTCAAACTCGCAAGAGCTTCTTGATCGCCTAGAAACGAATGAAGTGTTGATCAGAGCAAGCCAATTGGTTCATAGCAGTGAGAATACACCAGTGCAGGATATTGGCCAAAAACAACATCAAGTGGTGGCAGAAGAAGAGAGCTATGCACAGAGTGAGTTGAATCGATTAGCCAGTGTTTGCCCGCACGAATTCTAGGTGTGCCGCGGAACACGAGCTCAGACGAGTTGATGATTGACTTGCCACCCTCAGTTGCAAATGTTGACGCACCTGCACCTACCTCAAAGCAAGAAGTGCTGCAATGTGTTGCAAGTGTTTACAATCCACTTGGTCTGGCAAGTCCAATTATGATTGTCCTGAAGATTTTTCTACAGGAGCTACATATCGCCAAGCCAGGTTGGGATGAGCCGTTGGAAGATGATATGAAGAAGAAGTGGTTTGGAATGGTCGACACTATTTGAGTGGCTAAACCACTAACAATCCTGCAGTGTTACTTCTGGGCTCTAGGGAAGGACATACAGCTACACGGATTTTGTGATGCTTCCCAGCTAGCTTACACTGCCATAGTCTATATGCAGGTGGGAGAACAGTTACAGTTTGTTATTGCCAAAGCACGTGTGGCACCTTTAGTGAAGCAGGGCATTCCTCATCTAGAGCTGATGGGTGCTCTCATTTTGGCCTGTTTAGTACATCACATCCAAGAAGCTCTGAGTGGCTGTATCACTGTCACAAACGTTACATGCCGGTCTGATTCTCTTGTCAGTTTACACTGGATTAAGGGCGAAGAAAGGGAATGGAAGCAGTTCGTGCAAAACTGAGTTTGGGAGATCCGCAAGCTCACTGACCCGTCACACTGGCATTACTGCCCAACGGAAGATGACCCTACCGACATTCCGTCCAGAGGGATGAACCTGAGTAGGCTTGTTGACAGCATCTGGTTTATTAGTCCTACATGGCTGAGATCGAAGAATGGTCGCCCAGAGTATGGCACAGCTGACATCGACATTGATGAAGGCACACAGCAGAACATCAGAGGAGAACTTCGCCAAAGCAAACACTGTGGAACTGATGGAGAGACAGTGATAACAACACATCACCAGCAATTTGGGACAGATGCCAAATGAACCTATGCAGACAAGTAGATCTACGGCGAGGCTACAGTGGTCGCTGTAGACGCGTAGGCATAGATCTACGCGCATAATGACATGATCATGATCTGACGTGACATCAATTGTACATGTGTATCAGTAGATCTACGCTAGTGTGCTTCACAAGTCCTGCAGCATGCAGATCGTACAGCACTACCGTAGTAGTAGTCTTTTTGTTTGTTGTTTTTTTTTTCAACAGAGAAATTTCAATTACTCTCCGTCGATCTCAAGGCCATGGCATTATGGCAGAGAACAGAGACGGGATTTTATAGACGCCTTCACAACCCTTCTGCAGCAGATTTGGAGTCCTGTTGAATGTGCCTGATGCCACTTGCTCCTAGCTGCTCCGTGGCCACCTTGAGGGAGGACAAGAAAATGAACGCAAAGCGCCATTTCACATCAACGTGGATGTGGAAACATTTCGGTGTTGCAAAATAGTTACATATGTATAGGTCTAGAATAGAAAGCTCGCATGTAAACAGTGCGCCATGCTGAGAAACAGTTGCAGTGTTGCAATTGATGTTTGCCGGCGATCAAGCTCACTCGGAGTAGACATCGACTTTTACTTTTTCCCACACATGCTTTTGACTTTACTGCCAATTCTTGCCTAGCTTTCATGCCTAGCTACTTTTGCTAGGCAACAGAGAGGAAAATGGCAATAGATTTTGCGCTTAAGATGAAACAGAAAGCTTTCAGAGGTGCGGGAGTGTGGGAACGACTCGGTGTTCGTGAGAGGAATGGCATCATTCTGTGCAATCTAATGATACGCCAGACGTCTGTTGCTGAGTCTTCCCGTCGATTTTTGGTAGGGAAAAAAGGCTTTCATTGGGAGACTGGTATGGCTTAGGCTTAGTACGAACACGCAGCTTCTGCATGGACTTTCTGCTAAAACGATCCAGACAGTGGTAAGGGAGTACGCTCAAAGAAATCATCGCCATCCTTGCGTCTTTCTCAAAGGTTATTGTTGTTTGTATTGCGGCCTTATGCCAAATTGCGGTTGCCCCACTTTGAGTGTGTTGCACTCAGTTTGTTCAGCTAAACAATGAGCTACTGACAGACTTTCCTATATGTCGCTCAAAAAGTGTTCTGCAAAAATTTTCTAGCTTCCCTTTTGCTTGGAAAAAGAAAAAGGAAGCGCCATGTACATTGTGTATCACACTTCTTTCCATCAAAAATAAACATGTTGCAAAAATTTTGCCAATGCATGCTGTACATGATGTCTACGCATTGCTGGCAATGGTTTCAGATGATGTGACTACCACTATTGGATCGATTGTTGATTGTACAAAGTTCAGCAGCTGGTCACGTTTGTTACAAGTCACGGCATACATTTTACTATTCATCAGAAGGCTGAAGAGCCATTTGCATTCTGATCAAGCAGTCTTGACCAACCTTGGAATTGAAGATTGCATTGAGATAAATATCTCAAGTTTCCTAAAGGCCAAACATCTGTGGTTGAAGGATGCTCAGGAAGTGCTGAAGAAGCAACCACAGTACTGGCAGTGGCAACAACAGTGGAATTTGTTTGAAGATGAGGGCTTAATCAGATGCAGAGGTTGACTTGAAAGAGTAAGTTTAGACTACGCTACTCAATGCCCCATCCTGTTGAGCACGCAACATCCTGTAACGGCATTGCTTATCCAAGAATGTCATCAGAAAGCACTCCATGGAGGTGTACAAGTGACTCTCACAGAGTTACACATACATTTTGGGATACCTCGAGGTCGATACCTTGTTCGAAAGCTGTTGCAAGGATGTGTCGCTTGCCAAAGATACCAGAGCCAACCTTATCGTCTTCCTGGACCACCACCTCTGCCAGAGTTTTGTGTTTGTGAGGCTCCAGCATTCCAAATGACTGGTGTGGATTTTGCTGGACCACTGTATGCGAAGCAATTGCCTGCTGAGGAGATGGCAAAGTGTTGGATCACATTGTTTACTTGCTGTGTGACTGGAGCAATTCACCTTGAATTAGTTGCCGAGCTGAAGACACCAGCCCTTCTCAGAGCCTACAGGTGGTTTTCTGCACGTCGTGGCACACCTCAGAGAATGATCTCAGACAATGGAGCAACCTTCAAAGCTGCAGCCAAAGAGCTAAAGACGGTAGATTGGAAGTTCAACCTACCTTTGGCACCCTGGTGGGCAGGTTTGTTTGAGAGGATGGTTCGCTCTGTGAAAGTTTGCTTCTGCAAAGTGATTGGAGGAGTGAAGTTAATTTATGATGAGCTGTGTGCCCTTTTGTGTGAAGTTGAGTTCATTATCAACCGCCGTCCTTTGACATACGTCTCTGGAAAAGACAGTGAAGAGCCGCTAACGCCAGCTCATTTGTTGTATGGACATCGGTTAGCTACATTGCCAATAACGACAGTGGATAGCAACAGCTCCAATCCAGACTAACCACCTGACACCAAGGCTGTTACCAGGAGATTTCAAAACCTTCAGCACATTATGAATCACTTTTGGAGGCGATGGAAGCACAAGGATCTTGCTGAGGTCCGTATTGCACACGGCCAACTCAAGAGAAGTTATCATGCTTCAACAAGTGCACCACAATTGGGAAGCATTGTTATTAAGGATTCAACTCTACCTCGTGGACAATGGCAACTAGGTATGATCGAATCACTTATTCCTGGCTCTGATGGTGAGGTGCGAGACACTATTGTTTGTGTCAAGTTGGGAACAACTGCTTCAACATTTCTTAAGTGATCACCTCGACAGTTGTACCCGCTAGAAGTTTCTTCCTGAGAGCAAGAGAAACCAACTGAAGAAGTGGTGACACTTTGTGCTGATGATCTGGTAATGTCATGAATACATCATGCAGTTTCTGTGCACGTGGACAAGGAACAGAGGGAATTGTTGGACTGCTTATGATTTGAATTTTTTTCTTTCTTTCATCAGTGCTTTCTTTATCCTTTCTGAATTACTCTCATGAAGTCTTATGGTTGACCAAATTATTTGGTCAATGGGGGAGTGTTGCGTAGTCTGCTATAGACTGTTATCTGGGTCTGAGTACACCTTTTTGTACTTGTGGACTTATGATTCTCTGCACTGTAGATCTTGGTAGATTAGATCTTCTTTTGTCCTTGTTGAGTGCTTGCTAGAGAAAACGTACAGAACTTGAAAGGTACAAGGCAGACGTGTTGTGAACTGTGATCTGTCAAGGGAGAATTATCATGATTATGCCTTTCTTTGTTTATATGTATTGATCCGACATTCGTGATGTAAAACAGATAGGGTTACAATGAATTTCCAACTGAATAGAAATCACTTCCAGTGGGTGCAATTAGGCCTGATGAATGTCTGCCTTTGTTGACTGTGAGCTTGACTTAAAGTTGAGTGCTAGCTTGAACTGGGTCTGGCATGTCAGATGAAATTTTCATTCGTGAATCTGAGGGTTTGCTCTTGAGTCCAGTTTTGTTCCCTTCCCATTGGTGCCCAAGAAAAGAATTTAACTGATAAACCTGAAATTAGCACTAGCCTCTGAGGCTTTCATTGACTATTGTATGGATTGGAAGTGTACTAGTATAATTTAACGCAATGGCAAATTACCTCCACCATTGAGATTGGTCTGAGTCTTTTTCACTCAGGCTGAAGAAGACCAATCGCAGTGGTGCAGGTAATGAGATAGTAGTTGATCTTTGTCAATGTACTGCTTTGTCAAAGTGTAAGTCTTTAAGTCTTTCTATTGTTTGTCCAGGGATGAATTTTACTGAAATGGATGATCACACATTCTGTCTGTTTTTGGGGCACTGCAAGGAGGGTGATCTGCCTCAAGTTAGACGTCTTCTGTCACTTCACCCTGAGCTGGTGAAGAAAACTAATGAGGTACAAGAGGTTGAGAAGTAATGACTGACAAAACCATGAAAATTAATGATATTTAAAACTTAAAAGCCAACAAAACAATGAACAAACGTCTTGGGTGATTGGTTCAACAAAGATTCTAGATCTGAGCATAGAGCCTTTGCAGGTCGATGTTAGGGGGAGATGAAGCGGTGTATCACTGAAATGATCATTATGCAGGTTTATCTGATCCATGCCTTAGTAAGCACAGAATAAGAACTATTGTGACTTGCAGGTTACTTCTGTTAACAACTAAATAGGTAGAAAGGTAATCTATTAATTGCAAAAATCGTTGAGCTCAATACATCTCCTTGTGTTATTGAAATAATAAGTGAATGGCAAGAACAACCAGGGAAGAAAATTTAATGGGATAGTATTATATTCAAGCAGATCGATATGACTTCCACTGGAACATGCAATGACCAATTGTAAAGTGGAGAATTTACATCAGTCTCAATCAATTTAAACTTGCAGGCCAACAAAGATAACAATAAACTCAGTGCCTCATTCTTAACTGTATCTACATCTCAGGCAATTTACTTGAACACTGCAGACGAAGGCTACAAAATGCGAATGTTGTAATTGCTTGCAGAAAACAATTTCATTGAATCCTTCCAAACTTCTGCAGTAGGCATGTTCTGTCTCTGCGTATCTTGGCCCTTATTGCAAGATGGTGGCGTAGCACAAATGATTGTTCATGGCTCCTCTCGTCTGGTAGCTTGATGAGCTTGAGAGTGCGACCACTGCATTGTGTGTGCATGATTGAGGTTATAATTATAGTGGCCGACGCATGTTTGTTACTTGTTGATGTGTAGTGTTAATTGGATTATTCTAGATCTCCGCTAGGACTTAAGCGAATCCACTGGATATTAAATAGATTCAAATCTATAGCTGTTCTCTTCTTTCTCCATCCTCCCTCAATGCAGATCTGTACACCTGCATGCACACACTCATTCATATCTGTACACCTACATACACAAGCCACACAGCCAGGTGGGTAGGCAGTGCTTCCATTATGCATTGAGATTCTAACTGCTACAAATGCTGAAACAACAAGTATATACAAACATCCATAAACCACAAGTTAACAACTCAAATCATTATAACAGCTTAGGTAACAGCTCAGCACAGAGCTACTCAGAGCAGGAGTGCAGGATTCACAAGCAAGTATACAAACAACCCTTCTCAGTGCAAAGCAAAAGAATGACGAGGCATTGTACGTTGCTCTATTTATGCAAATGTGACACCACTGCTGCCTAGGCAACTAGAAATAGCCTTCAGCTCCTTGGATGTACCAAGAAGACCATTTCTTTTCTATTTCACTCAGTTCAGCTGCAAAGAAATAGCGTTTCTTGTTCCATCCTCTCTCAGTACAGATCTGTACACCTACATGCACACACCTATACATATCTGTACACCCACATACACACCAAGCCACACAGCCAGGTGGGCAGGCAGTGCTGCCCTTATGCATTCACAATGCATAGGGCTGCTTAGTTTGGTCCAATTGCTTTCAAGACCAGCATTCTGTTTGGAAACATTTCTTTTGAAATATCCTTGCATGGATCACTCGCTTCTCCATCCACCTTATTGCATCACCAAGCAGTCAGGCAGGCCAAGAGCTGCTGCTGCTGCTGCTGCTGATATTGCAGCCAAACGCAGGCTGTGTGATCCATACTCCTCAACATTCAAACCACTAAAATCCAGGGCTTCTCGTACCCACTCAAAGATGCAAGTACCGTCAGCAAGTTCTCCTCAACAGAACAGGTTTTCGTTTTCCTTGTGTCACTTTACAGAACAGCTTTACATGACCGTGATGTTAGTCTTTGCACAGCAACCTCTCCTCTGGAACCATTGCACAGCTCCTTGGTCCAGTGAGCAACAATCATCCACGAGCATTCTTACTACTGGTCATTCTTTCGGCTCTCCAAGAACACTGTCATGTACTGCTATTGAAATATGATCTCATCTGCATAGATTCTTGGCTGATCGGCTCATCTAAGCATTCCTACAAATCCCACTGTCACTAAGGTCAGCGTCTGGTGGCCCGCTGAGGATCGTTAATCAGTCACTTTCGCTAGTTTCATTAAGTGACTTTGTCTGATCGGCTTCTTGTGGCATGGTGCCTTGCCAGGAACTGGATGGGCTGCTTGAAGTACATGTTGAACACTCTCTTCCTCTGTACAGTTCACCCATCCACCCAATGGGAGAGCTGAGGAGATGCAATAAACAGCCTCAGTGACTGGTGATGACAGCTGCACCAACTGCGTAAGATGTACCAAGTACAGTGAAATACGGAAACCGTCTGTCAGAAGGCTTAAAGACTATGTCCTTCTGCCCACATCTACCAGTGCTGTGCTGTGTCTGCGTACTTCTCGACCATATTCTCCGCTCTGCTAGCACCGAATATTTGAGAAAGTTCAACTGCAAGGTGCTAAAGTTGCCTGTTCTTCTCCGCTAGCCCACCCTTGGTACATAAGAGCTCAATATCCTCTCCCTTGTCAACTCTTTCCCTCACTATCTCATTCACTCCACACTCGTCTGATTCACACATATAGGTATTTAAAGACTGATCTTTCATGAGCTCATTACAAGGGAATCGTCTGCTGCTGGCGCTTGACCCCCTGACATGCATTGTGGGCAGAACCTGTGGATGTGTGCGAACACTCCAGAGGAATAGCATTGCACCACCAATCCTGCTTGCCGTTTGTAGGCTTCCCAATTGAAATGGCCTTGATACCAAAATTGTTTCTGCCCATGGGTAGCGTGACTACTTTTGGTCCAGGTGCCGCCACAGTTGCCTCTGAGAACACTTGGACCCCTGTCTCAAAAGGGTTGTCTGAAACTTGCAACCATAACTCCAAGGCTTGTTTCAGATGTTGCTTCTCCTCTTGAAACATGCCCCAGCCTTCATTGCCAGCAAACACAATCAGTACATCCCATTCTTGATCATGTGCCACACACAGAGTTTTGTTTCTCTTGACAAGAGTATGCTCACCTTCTGTGATGAGCTTTCTGGCTTCTGATGGAAGACCAGGTACTTTTAAGGCTGTGGACAGCTTCACCATCAGTTTTCTGTTCACGTTATGTTGTGTGGTTTTAGACTTGTTCTTCCACCTTGCCTTGTGCAGCTTGGTGCCAACAAAAGGCATAATAGAAACTACCAGCATTGTCTTTATTCTCTAGCCTGTCCTGTCAGATTTTTCCCTGGCAATGCTTTGACCGACAATGGCTTGCACTGGCATCTGTTGGCTCAGTGGCCATTTCAGGAGACTCCACTTCCAACTCAGACAAGGCATTGAGCTCGTACTCCGACAAGGATCCATCCAAATGAGTGTGTAACCTCCGGTTTTCCTGCTCTGGCTCCCTCACCGCACTTGCTGGTGCGGCCATTCCAAGTATTCTTTTGGTAGTCGCCATATGTCTACCACAATGCCAGAACTCGAAGCTAATTCATAAAAAAGGGAGAGTTCAACCACTATGGTATGTGTTCATGATTAGGGTTATTACTGGCTGACACGTGTCTTAAGTTCCTCAGATGTAGCAAGAACACCATTTCCTTCTTAGATCAGTGTTGACCTCTATAGCTGTCTTGTGGGGTTATCTTGTAGGTATGTGTTTTAGTTCTTAGGTAGTCTTTAAGCTGTAAGAAATGTTCCCAGAGGGTCACACAGGCCGGAGAGCTGCTTGAGACCATGGGAATACGTTGCATAGAAACGCATTGTTACATCATGTATGGTTTTGACACCTATATAGTAACATGCATTCTCACCCTCAACGTGATAGTTCAAGTATCGCTAGCCTTCTGTACTCCCCTGTTGTTCTTATGACTGACGAAGCCAGACATTCCTATTAAAAAGTCTCATGAAAAATGTTTTTCGTGACTGGTGTGCTGGGAAATCCTCATCCTACCATTTCTTTCTACTGTATTTCACTCTGTTCAGCCGCAAGGAAATAATATTTGTTTTGGTTTCAAGGATTCAGTAGTACTTTGTAAGGATACGTAAAAGCCAGTCTATGCCCCCAGACTGCTGCATCACGCAGTGCAATAGTGTAAGTGGCCTCATCATGCCAAGACGAGAAACCACAGCTCACATGAATTGCACGTGGACACTGAGGCAGCTGCTTTCATCATATGTCACAGTGCAGGGATTGTGTTTTCCAACAAGGCTACGTGCATTTGCCTATATGTTTCTGATCACCTGTGTGCATGGCTTTTTCTGGGAAAGGCAAAAACAAACAACACTAACGTGTGGATCAAACAATGATGTCTGTACACTATGTGACCACTGATGCTATAGGTGTCACTTCAAGGCATGTGATGCAAGACCCATATATCCAGACATCAAGTCTACATACACATGGTAAAAAGCGGTGGATGTTCCATCACCAAATCTATAGGTTGAAAAATTTGGGGCACGCATTTGAGGTGTGTGAGAAGCAAATAGTTTGAAAGAGATTTTTCGATGCAATACCAAGACTATCCATATTGGCAATAATCTCTTGTTTGGAATGGGAACTGTGTGATCAGCAAAGAGCCTGTGACTATCTGAATAAATGTCTCCAACATCAGGAGCTAAAACGTGATAAGTTTGGGTCCTTCCTCCCTCAATCCTATATAGTGAATTTTACAGAGCAGATAAATATAAATTAATGGAGATTGCCTCAATGTGAAAGACACAGGCCAAAAGTTTTGAAGGCTGTGCTTCTCCATGATACAAGAGCAATACTCTAAGAGTAGCAAATTTAATGAGGAAATAAATTTAGTGAGTTACCGAAAATGAATTTATTCGCTAACTTAAAAATTGTTCATAATTTTTGGCACAGTGCAGTGTGGCTGTCAGCTTCAATGGCTGCTGTATTACTTAATTGCATATTAGTTGTGAATATTATCTATTCAGTATTTTATATAATTTCTCCAAATTCTAAACAGAAATGATTTATCTGTCAAAATCTACTAGTACGTCTGATATCATTAATTTTATGCTCAGTAACCCACATATTTTGAGACATTGCGAAATTTCCAAATCGTTAGAATTGACTCTTACAGTATCTGTGTTTGCAAAATACTTTTCATCTTTGCTGAAAGATGCCATTGTGTATTTGATCTGCGTGTAAACTAGGTAACAGCGAAAGAACAGATGCAGAATAAATTGTGTTTCTTCTCAGATTACCATCACATCTTTACATTCGCTAGCTTTGGAGGGTCACACTGAGACTTGTAATGGTTAGGTTGAAGAGGGAGGAGTGAAACCCATGTCTGTTTGCGAGATAGTTTTGGTCTTTGGAAAGTAAAACCCATGTCTGTTTGCTAGATAGTTATTCTCTTTGGAATTGGTTTGTGTGTATGT
>JAOWAW010109247.1:0-13946 GCA_028565695.1 Nicola tetela
AAGAAGAAGAAGAAGAAGAAGAAGAAGAAGAAGAAGAAGAAGAAGAAGAAGAAGAAGAAGAAAAGGAAGAAGAAGAAAAAGAAGAAGAAGAGGAAAAATAAAAAATGAAAATTATTAAGGAAAGAGGATCAGAGATTAGAGAGAATGTTGAATAAAAGAAAGAGGAAGAATAGGAGAAGCAGATGAACTTGCTGAGGAATAGGAAGTTTGGAAAATTTTGAAGAGATGGAAATGTTCATAGACCAGATTCAAAGCCACAAGAGTTGTCTTTCATTAGTATGATGTTTAGAACAGTTTCGAAAGGACTTACAGTATTAATGCTGAACACAGGTTTTGGTCTTCAATTAAATGTTTTTGCCATTGTCATGGTATACATGTGATCTGGGCTGGGTGCCTGCTTTGACTCACCAAGTAGACATGACGAACTTAAGTGAAAAAAATTATGTTTACATGTACTGATATCTCACTTGGTGTGCAATCTAATTAGACTTTTTATTCTGGTATCAGATTTTGATGAATGCTCAGTCACTTCTGGACGGTACTGCAACGTCAATGCAACATGTTCGAACTCTCTCGGCAGCTACGCATGCGACTGTAATTCAAGCTACACTGGGAGCGGATACAATGGCAGCTTTTGTGATCGTAAGTGTGTGAATCCACAAAATCACCAATCTGATCAATGGGCCAACACAAAAAAAATATTCAAAATCAACTGAAAGGTGGTTGTCATTTCAACCCAAGCTGTTTGTTACTGAAGTGCTGTTGGTATATTTTCGTGATGTGATCTGCATTTTCACTGTCTTTGCACAGCTGTCTGCAACACACCGTGTGTGAACAATGGTAGCTGTGTAGCTCCCGATCAGTGCTTCTGCCACAATGGCTACACTGGAACTGTTTGTGAGAATTGTAAGTTGCGAGCACCTTTCTTGGTAGCTCAATACCTTTATGTCCTTGAGATGTTGGCCGTAAACTTCCTCTTTCTACTGAGATCATGCTCGATGGCAAATTATTTAATCTCCTTTTATGTCCTCTTGATAGTGTCTCAAAGTTTAGGTATATCTACACAGAAGACACTACTAGTTCATTGTCTCGAGCTTGTATTTCACCACTTGACATGTCATTATCTTTCTTTCTTAAAGTTTCCTCCAGTCTTCAAAGGGAGAAGTGCTTTTATTGGTTACTCTTCATCACGAAAGCCCAAAATTTAAAACCTACCGCGGGATGTTGCCATAATGTCACACAGTGCTCTGCAGCACAGAAACAGAAGCAGTAAAGACACTGTTGAGCAAAGCTGCATAGGAGCCTGTGATCTTTCTACTGCAGTAGGTTGTTATCACGGAGCACATTACCTGCCAGACAGCTAAAGCTTGACTCCCGTAGGACTATCCACAAATCAGTGGTGATATGTCCCTGTTAGGTTTCTGCAGCAGCCTGCAAATAGATCAGTCGCACCTTATGGTTGTTCGACCAAATACACGACTGCACTGACTGCATGGAGCAATAAATTATTACATGATCACCCATGCAAATGCACACCTAAGGCAATGCACCACAACCATCGAAAACGTTTTTATTGTATATTTATCCCACTCACGTGGCTCAAACTGTCAAGTCCACATGACTGATAAGACTTAGACTGTGACTAGCCTCTCTCAGCATGCTTTCAAAGTGTATACAATCCTTGCTTGTGCTTTGCAGTGTGGCCATATGCTCAGGTCCGTAGGTGTATTTCCTGGCCACCACCATCCAACACGTGGAACAGGTTGAGTAGCTCAGAGTTCCCGTTGAATTCCTCCAGCTACATCCATCCAGGCTACTGTGCGTACCAATGCTTACGTCTACACAGCAACATCTACGCCCTGCTGACATCAGGATCGCAGTGCTGGTGTAGCAATTCACTGTCTGATACAGGTTCAAACTGTGGTGAAGTTTGTCAGGGGTTTGAGAACCGGCCTGAAAACAGCAGCTTCTTCTGTGGCGACACATCTAACGCAGCTGTTTATCAGCTGCATCCAGGTGAAGAATACTTCCAAGGAGACAAGAAAACTTTTTTCACCAGTTTGACATCACATGTAAATGATCCCAAGAAGATTATGATAGTGTTTTGGAGCTGAGTAGACAAGAATAGCACTGAGAAAGGTTTTATGCCATTACTAATTGCAAACCACCTTAAGTCCCTTAAATGTGCGCTTCTCAACAGATGCTCTGTGGGTTTAATGTTCTTCATTTTGTCATCTTCATACAGTGCCGCCAATCAATATAATAGTGATCCCATCTGATAGCAAGGTCATCATCAGACAGAGCGTCAACCTGACTTGCAGTGTAGCATCCAACAGTGAGCCACTAACGTTCTCGTGGTATCTCAATGACACACTGCTTGGAGGTGAAACGCAGAGCACTCTTCAAGTCAGTGCCACAGATAAGAGCAAATCAGGTGTCTACCTGTGCTCAGCTCGTAATCCAAACGTAACAACGTTATCAAACAACTTCACTCTCCCAGACACGGCAAATGGAAGTACAACACTCACTGTCCAGAGTAAGCATTTGACCAAACTGTTCTAAAATGTGGTCTTCAGCACCTTAAACTTAGTTACAGCTGTTGCGGTACCAGTAAGAAAATACGAGGGGAGGGGTCAATGGACTTTGAATTGCATCAGATGGGAAGATTATTGAGTTGATATGATGCTTACAGATTTTCTCATAGAAGCTACATGGTAGATTATGTTTGAAAATCTGAACAATTAAACATTTATCTGCAAAGCAGAGAGTCCACTCTTTGCATTGGCTTGTCAGAAAAACTTTGCAGTGAAGGAATGGAGTATGGTGGCTGTCGGATCAAGAAAAGTGATAAATTGTAACAAATACTTTTGATACATGTGTTGCACTGTAGCCTCAAGGGAATTACCCTTTTGCACCTTGATATGCTCATCCTCTGTATTGGTTTTTGTAGTGCTATTTTTCTGCAGCAGACTATAACACGCAGTACTTACATTCGAGAGAACTTTCACTTTTTATTGTTTTGTTTTGATTTCAGTTCCTCCATCAGCAGTTGCTGTTCCAGGAAACACAACAATAGTGGTTGGTGCGAGTGCCGAGTTCAAGTGTTCTTCAACAGGTGACAGTCCGCTGATTTTCAGCTGGAGCAAAGAAAACGGAGTTCTCCCCAACAATAGCGTGCTGAGCAATGGCAACCAAACATTGCTATTGACCTCTGCTGTATATGGTGATGGAGGTGTTTATCGCTGTACTGCGCAAAACGATGAGATTGCAGATACCAGCCAAAGAGAAAGCACAGCTACTGTTACTCTTATTATTCAACGTGAGGAGCTTGATTGTGTGTGTGTGTGCATGTGTATATGTATATGTATATATGGATGTGGGTATGTATTACGCATGTATGTGTGTTGTTGAATGGTCTTGTACGTCTGATAAATTTGCCGAAGCTATAGTGAGTGTGTCCTGTACCCACACTTGTAGCATATTGGTAAGAACAAAGAAAGGAGAATTGCAGCATGGTGTCAGAACAACAGAGAAAAAAAGACCGTCTCACTTTCAGTACTGGGGAACATTTCATTGTTTGAAACACTAACTGTGCTGCTTGGTCATGAAATCACGTATTGGTTGTGCCACCATAAGCGTCGCATATGATGACATCAACATCACACATGATGAGATATGCGTACCCAGCCACCTTTACGGTTGGTGAACCAATTTTTCGGACACACTGCTTAAGCATCATATTCACCGCAGTGCTATAGCTAGACTGTAGTAAGAAATCACACTGTAGAGACATTACCTACAGAAATGGATAAGAGCCTCCTCACAGGACAGAGGAAGGCATGGGACAGACTCTCAATCAGCCAACATTTCCAACCATTACTGTTAGACAGTTACTTTTCATAAATGTACAATTTTTGCAGTTTCCACAGGAGTAGGTCTTTGTAGCAAAAAAATTGGCATTTGGGCTAGACTAAGCGAATAATGGATGCCTATAATTCCTATTCTATTACATTAATAACATTCATAATTTTTCACACCGTACAAAAACTACAAAAATGTCTCCTGGACAAACAGTACCATAATTGTCAGAATGTAAGCTGCAATGCGGTATAAGCCACACCTCCATTTTTTCCTGATTTTGACACTCCATATTCCTATTTACCCCTATACCTTAGTGCATTTGGTGTATTAGACGCAGGGGGACTTTTTGGGGGAAATTTTTGCGTTATAACTGTGGCTTTTGTCCTATTACAGTAATTGTTTTTCGGTATGTGTGGCTGACTGTCCTGGCTCAAGGAGCTGGGATGTTGTTATTTTAATTACATGACTCTCCTTCACAACAGCAAAACCATTATTTTTATGGCAGAAGAGCTAGCAGTACCATCACTTGGCCATCATGTTACTGAAAACTCTTTTCTTCCTAGGCAGAACTCAACTTTGATGGGTGACTAACCATTCCTCAGACTCACCGTATTTACATGACAACATATGTCTGCAGGGAAGATTAACTCTTATCACTTTAAGTATATATAAATATTCTCCAGTTCTTCAATTCTCAGTCTATCACTATATATAGCTGTGTTAAATTATTTTCACTGCTGCTGTGGGCAACACCTTTTCTGTTGTGGCCTCTGCAGTTCCACCAAGTGTCAATGTCCTCCAGAACCAGACTGTCAAGCAGGGTGACCCATTGATGCTGAAATGCACTGCTACAGGAGATGACCCAATCACATTCACTTGGCTGGACAAGAGCAATGGCGTAATCAACAACACCAACCCTCGTTACAATGTCAGCGGCGCTCAGCTCCATATCTACACCGTGAGCTACACTGCAGACCATGGTGCAATAACATGCCAAGCAACAAACCCAAACATTGTGGATGTATCACAGCAGACCAGCCAGAGATCAGCTTTCATAAATGTGCAAGGTGGGGTCATGATAATTGTGCAAGGGGGTCATTATGTGCAAGGTGGGGTCTTGATAATTGTGCAAGAGGATTGTTATGTGCAAGGTGGGGTCATGATAAATGTGCAAGGTGGGGTGACAGGGTGATAATAAACATGCAAGGTGGGGTCACTAGTGTCATAATAAATGTGCAAGGTGAGGTAATAGTAAAGGTGCAAGGGGGTCATAACAAATGTGTGGGTAAAGCCATAATAGAATTGTACAGGTGGGGTCACAATAAGTGTGCAAGGAAGCTAGGGTCATATGTGTAATAGTGACATTTTAATCACACAGACATGAAAAGTAAGAACTTCATTTCCAGATGCTGGTTCAGTGGAGTGATATTCAATTATCAGTGCAAAGGTTCTGTATGAGGCCAGGGTGGAAGTCCAGCCACAGTTTGGATGCCTTGCTTGCTTCAGCTCAGTGAGTTTTTCAAAATCAAGGAAAGACTGGAGAGGAATGCGCTTGACCCATAACCCAGGTTGAGCTGTGAACAGAAATGTAATACAGTTTTGTTGCAGTCATTGAGAGATTTTCCTGCTCATTGATGAGCAGAAATATTCTGGTGTGGAAAACCTCAGATGCCAAGTGCTGAAGTTGAGTTAACTAACTTAATTAACCAGCTCAGATGACTATCACAATTATAATCCATGTAAACATTGAGTTCTTGTACAACTCCACTAATGGTAATGCTTATTTTGCAACAATAATTACTGCCAGGTTGTTGGGTAGGGTGCATCCAACAAGATGAATAAACATTGCTTGGGTCTGTGGAAGGGATATGTGAAGGCATCATTTGGTGAGCCACTTCAAATTCTCAAGCAATGACACTGCTTGTAATATGTGGGCACCTCATTAGGAATCTTCCTTGCTTGCTCATATAGTACTTCAAAGTAATACATCATCTGCAAACATTTAGCAAACAACATTGACTGCAACTGGTACGAGTCAGGTGTAATTGTGAACACTGACATCGGTCAATCACGCAGCCTTGACTTGGAGGCACACTATACTAGGACTGCAGGAAGATAGTTCTCTACAACGTTGATGTCTCCATGATGACCTTCACTAGCTGGCAGTGCCATATTTCATTTGATCGGTGGGGACCACTACTGTTTTAGTGAAGTATTTGCTCAGGTTGGAGCAACTGAGCAGGTTTTCAAACACCACGATTTTGAAAGAAACGTTTTGTACCGTTTTTACCATTGGCTTATGTACAAAACACATCTAAATTTTGGCACACATCACTGAAGGAAGACCAATGACCTCATTTTTCTCTCGTGCTGCTTGGCTGTTGTTGGCGGCAATCGGGAAACCTGTATTAAATTAATTTTAGAATCGGATGACAGCTTGATAGCGCTGCCACCCGAACCTACTGAATATGATCATGTCCAAAAAAAACCTGATCAACACTTATTATGATTTTTGGAGGGAGCGACCTTGAGCAGGTGGGATGACACTGAAAGAGAAAAATTTGAAAAAAGCCTTCAGCCATCTGTGGGGATCGAACTCACCTATGGCACCGATTCTCCTAGCAAACGAAAATCATCATCACTTTCCACTTTCCACTTTCAGTGTCATCCCGTCTGCTCAAGGTCACTCCCTCCAAAAATCAGTATTTGGCGAGCCTGCCATTTGTGACCTACCTATGAGATATGCAAGATTCCCAGATGTGAATCACGTAGACGTCCTCATCAGGGGAACATCTTGGACCATCATCTCTAACTACCATCAAGTTCCAATGACAAACTTCCATGTAAACGATAGTCAGAGCTTGAAGCTCCATCCTTGCCCATCCTTTTTTGAGGATGGTGTGATGGTAGAAGTGGAAAGTGATGATGATTTTTGTTTGCTAGGTGAATCGGTGCCGTAGGCAAATTCGATCCCCACAGACGACTGAAGGCTTTGTTCAAATTTTTCTCTTTCACTATTATTATGATTGGGGAACTTAGTGCTAGCCTCTTTCCTTAAGTTGCCTGTTTCTTAGCAAGTCATGTACTTTTTTACTTTTGATTCCTGCTGGGACATTATTTCGTTCTTCATACTGAACACTGCATTCAATCCAACTGTGTGCTTTTCTAGACCATGTTTTCATTTCTGCATACCGGTATTTCAGTACATATCCAGAAGACCCTACACTACCTTGTAAAGTAAACTGGTTGTTAATAGCAGCAATAGCAACAAAGTCATGTGATTTTTATTATTAGTACCTCATTTTGAAGAAAGTCACACCCCTGAGCTATCAAGGCCTTGTTTATTATGATTGTCAGAAATATTAACAGCCAGGATAGACGATCCTGTAATTTTTGACGAATCATGATCCATGTTATGATTTGAGCTTAGGTACGATCTAGTGTGAGATCTGAACAAGTCAGCCACTCCAGAATGATGAGTTGAGATGAATTAGGGTTTGGTAGACACAACGCTGGCTAATTTTGGTTGACGGGACTCTGCAGCTGGTGGTGGTGCAGGCCCAAGTTTTTGTTATCCATGGCAACAATTGATGCTTATTCAGTATTCTGATCCCAGATCACCTAACCTCCTTGTGGCAAAGTGACAAATTATTCATGAGGGGCGACTACTCGACTCAGGATTCTCTCGTTAAGAAATCTCCTAATCTGTCTAATTTAAGATGTGTTACATACAAATTCTTTACTGTTTCTGAGTTATTTTTGAAATTATGGGGTTACACTCTAATGATGAGATGCCCAGGGCACTGTGTAATTCTACTGAACTGTTGGTAACACCGAAAGTCAACGAACTCTGCACATTAAAAAATTGGATGCGCTGAGATAGTCATGTTTTACAGTGCTATGTCATAAAACCATTTTACACCTGTCAGTCAAAACTTCGACCAATGGTGGCCAATGGCAGTAGATTTCAGAGCAGGCATACTTTGTGAAATTCACCACAAGAAAAGCTTAAGATCATACCTATGGCAAATCTCCAATTGATGTCACGGCAAAAATCAAAAGACAGCTCTAAGTACTGTTTCCTGTGTCTGTGTGATATCATTACTGGTGTACAAAGAAAACGCTCTTGCTTTGTTATGTTTTTTTTTCTGTCTGTTTATCTGGACCTGCTCTTGTCTATTCTCTCTTCACATGTCCTGGCACATGATTGCAGTTCCTCCAACAATCATTCCTGACAAAGACCTGCTGCAAGTCTACCAAGGTGGTAACGCTTCGTTCTCGTTCAACGTAGTGGACCCTGTCAACCCTTCTGTTAACCCTGAAGATATCACATGGACCAGAAGCTCAGGCATCATCATCAGCCAAAATGGAACCACAGAGAGCAACTTTGTTTTCTCTAGTGACAGACGCACACTGACTGTCGTCAAGGCACAAGCAGCTGAAGACGATGTGTACACTGCGCTTGTCAACAACAGTGTTGACCCGGTTGCAACCCTCTCCTTCAACTTAACAGTCTATGGTACGGACCCTCTGTGACGCTAGAGAAAGTGTATTTTTAAACCAAAGATGTATTTTACGGATTGCTGTAAACTTTTCGTATTGCAGTTTAAGGTTGATAAGTCTACTGAAAGTGTGCATAAACAACCCAACACGTACATATACCAGATATAGATGTACTGGTATATGAAATGCCCCTTACTAACTGCTGTGGTTTGACAGTCTTTCTTCTGGCCTCTTTGCAGTGCGACCAGTAGTCACAAATCCACCCTCAGTGGTATATCAGGTGCTTGAAAACAATCAGGCAACCATCGAATGCAATGCTACAGGCAATCCGCGGCCAACCATTGTGTGGACAAAGGACAGCAGCCCGCTGCAGGGAATTTCACGCACTGATACGTCAGGAACTTCAACAGGGGTAATCAAGTCCATCAGCAGCACACTGTTCTTTCCGGCAGTGGTTGATTCTGACCGTGGTGTCTACTTGTGCAATGCCAGCTTCAGTCGACTGGGAGAGCTCAGTAGTGACACAGCAAGCACGGAACTGCAAGTGCTTGGTGAGTGAGAATGAAATCTTGGAATGATGGGTCAAGTTATAGTCTACACACCCATAAAGCTGCTTTCCTTTTAAATAGGCAGGTGCGCTGCTGTTTTTTTCACAGTGTGGAATTCACAGTTCTTTCCTGCCTGATGAACTATTCTTGAAATTTGGTTTTCTTAGGAAGTGAATAGCCTGGAAGCTCTCTACTTATGTGTTTTGTTTTGGGCTGTTTCTGGCATATGTACCCTTTGTGTTGCTGTAATTCAAGAATATATTTTTACCAAGTATTTGGTTTGCTTCATGTTTCATGATTTCTCCAACAATTTAGAGAAATTGTTCACCTCATTTTCATTACTGAAACTTCATTATCTGTATTTGCAGTGAAGCCGACCATCGTGGTGGGCGGTTCTTCCTCCAACGAACTGTTAGAAGGCAGTAACATCACGCTCCAAGCACGTATTCAGACACCGGTTTTCCCCATGCCGACAGAGAAGAATATCACATGGTTTGGCCCGGATGGATACAGCATCACTGACAGCTCAAAGTATGAAATGCGCCTTACCAATCATACTCTAAGCTTAACCATAAAGTTGTTGACCAGGTCCGATGCAGGGGTATACCGTGTTCTGGTGCTGAATGATGCTGGTCAAGGGAGCGCCAACTTCACTGTTGAAGTTTATGGTAAGGGTCTGCTGACAGCATACTGCTGCCAGTATTATACTTCTACATTTGTGCTCCAATTTCTACCTTACGTATATTCCGCCCTGACTAACATAAAGGAATATATATTTCTTGTAGACCCTGACAATTTCTTTAGAAGTTTTCTTAGTCATATGTGGCTATTTTGCTGATTAGTTGACTGTTTAGCATAAATTCTTGTGTCCTTTCTGCAGCTGTACATGAGTGTTTTATGAAGGTTAACTCAAGATCTTTCACCAAATCTTAGCCCATTCAAGCCTTCAGCTTATCTGTAGAAGCTATAGAAAATTAAAAAAAATTGAATATTTAGCTGCTGTTTCCATCCTCATAAAATATCTAGGTGGTTGTCCCACCTAAAAGATAACATTCTCCTGAGGCTGTGGACATTCTATTAACATTATGAAATGATGTTATGTAATTACAATTCCAAACTGAGAAACACAGTAATGCTATTCCGGTGAGTACCTCATTTTTTCCCTACCATCCTTCTGCTGTATAGTCCAACCAGTAGTGGCTTTGCCTGCAAACGCCACTGTCATCACGGTCAACGAGACCGACAATCTTTCAGTATTCTGCACAGCAACTGCATTCCCCAAACCCACTGTGATCTGGACAGACGCAAATGGCCAGACAGCTGACGACGCAGTGGCAGCATCAACCTACAGTAAGTCAACGTGGCTTGCATTTTTGACTCTAATGGTTAAATCCTCAAAGCCACTTCCAAAATTTTTATTTAAAACACAGTGCAGAGTGAATGTTAGATAAGACTTCTCACCAGCTGTTCAAAGGGAACATTACTTTTATTCAGCGTTATCGTCATCTGAACAGTTTTCTTTTCCTCTGTCATGTGTGTTTGCCAGAGCACAGCAGATTCTTACCGTTAGTACTGCATGGCTGAAAAGTAAAGCTGCCACCTTATCTGTCTGCTGACAAAGATACCTAACAGTTCTCAAATTGGACTGGGCTGCATTCATGATTACCCTATCAGCATTCAAATAGCTGCATTATTGGTCAGATTGACAACTGGTCGTTTATCTTGGAGTTTTGTGATAGGTGTAAAGTAGTCAGAGTTTCTAAAACATCGCATGTAGTTGGCAGTGAGCACCACAAATCGATAAATGTGTATGCACAGGCGAGGATTGGAAGTTGTTACACATTGCAATTTATGAGAAATTCGTTCCATTAACTCTTCGTTTTGGTTTGGCCCAGTAAGATTACCAGGTCTGCAGCTTTGCTCTTGAGCATTGCACACTCAATCAAACAACAATATTTACAATGGGTCCAGTAAGGAAAGTTCAATGTGGCCAGAACCTGAAGGAATCTTCCAGGACCACAACCACAAACATGGACACACCGCCTCTTTTTGTTCTCTTTGGGTGCTCTTTGAAATGAAATAGTATTTATTTTTCAAATACAAGAACAGTATAATTAGCTAAAAATGTTCTCCCTCTTAACTTTATGCTGTTACTATCCTCCCCTTCCTCCAAAAAAAAAAACCAATATGTGTGCTCATCAACACAGATGCATTTCTCTTGTTTGTGCAGTAACTATGTCTGGTCTGCATCAAGTAAACAGCAGCATTGTAAGCACATCATTGCAGTATAGTGAGGCTGGCTACTACACGTGTATAGCATGGATCATTGTTCTCAATGAAACCTATCAAGCAAGAAGTGTACTGCGCCTGGTTGTCCAAGGTATGTGATAAACAAGAACTGAGAGGCTGCTTGTGCATCAGTGAAATGGAGACTAGCCTCAGTCAATGCTGTGGTGTCATAATCTGAGGTGAAGGACATCATGGCTGAAGTGTGTGACATGGTAACAGAAGTCTGTGTCATTATGACCAATGTGTTTGACATCGTAACTGTGGTGTATGACATCATGACTGAGGTGTATGACATCATGACTGAGGTGTTTGACATCATAACTGAGGTGCATGGCATCATGACTGAGATGTATGACATAATAATTGAGGTACATGGCATCATAGCTGAAGTGTTTGTCATAGACGTGAGGATGCGAAACAGTCCATTGGCTGTCCTTTGTCATTCCTTGTCTATTCACAGTGAAACCTACCATCCTAATCAGCCAACCTCGGTTGGAACATTTGGAGGGTGAAAGCACATCTCTCTCCTTCACACTTTCCACACCTGTCTTTCCGGATCCTACGGTAGAACAAGTCACATGGAAATCTCCCAATGATAGTGTTATCAGCGGAGGTGGCCGCTACTCGTTTTCAGCCAACAGAAGGCAACTAAACATTTCTGATTTGGCACGAGAAGATGCTGGAAACTACACCGTGATGGTTGTCAATGCAGCAGGCACCCACACTGAAACATTCACAATCGAGGTGTATGGTAAGCAACAACTTCCCACTGTGGCAATAAACTCTTAATAAGGGCACAGTGTTCTTTTTCGTTGTTTCTCACAGGACTGCTGTTGAAAATCAATGCAGGTGGACAGTAAAGAAAAACAACACATGAAAAAACAAGTTGGATACATGTATAAGGGGACATGACACTCAAGCCTTGGTGGCGCAAGTGGTTAGTGTGCATGCACGACGAGAGGTAAAGATTCATTGCGGATGCTCACGTTGTAATTAAGTGGTGGCGCAAGTGGTTAGTGTGCATGCACGACAGGAGGTAAAGATTCGTTGCAGATGCTCATGTTGTAATTAAGGCTGAGAAGGGGGCTTCGCTGGACATCACCAAGGGGCTTCACTTACTTCAGAAGGGCCACATCTATCACGTCTCCCAATCACAATGTCTGAAGTTTAGATTGTAGATCCAAACCTCCAACAGCATTGGGAGATGAGGAGGCCCAGAAGAACTTCCACTCCAGTGGTGTGATGTTAGCAAGGTCCTTTTCCAGAACAATGTGCCCAGAGTTTGATGCTGCTTGTGTTCTGTCAGGTTTGTCACTTTTAGCAGCAATGCATTCAATCAACCCATTGAAAGTCAACGGGAAGTACTAGCCAACTTCATAGTTCTTTCCACCCATACATCACAGGAACTGGCTATAATGAGTGGTGTTGGCTTGAACCTACACGACAATAGCACCATTGAAATGTAGATGTTTTTTGCTTTAGCCCAGATGGGCCCAAATCAATGTGGCCAGCCGACAAGAAATACCAAAAAGACACTGTGCACTAACAAGGGTGTATATCCTAGTTTTTGCACCACTGCCAAAAGGCTTTCCTATTGTTTGTGCAGTGCACACAAAATAACACCATATGTTCATAGCGCATAAATATTCACGCTTCTCAGGTCTAGGGCTAGTTCTGGGTTAAGTCTAGCAGGTACCAGCTGCAGCAAGACCCACAGCCTTGCTAGACACTGGTAAGCAGGACTAGTCATTCTTAGTTCTGGTACCCGCCTGTAGTCTTAAATGCAGGACACATGCACCACCTATATGCATAATCTATGCAGCCTGCAGATGTGTTCTACAGCAAATTGAAGATGTTTACTAAGAAGTGGCAAAATGTAGAACTTTGCAGTACTGATTTTCTTTCGATCAGAAGCAGCATCTACCGGTATTGCCAGAGCAGCATAGGGACTATGACCTGATCACTGAAATTGCTTTGTTTCCTCATGGCAGTAGATACGTATACTGTAATACTCAACATTTCTGACAGCCAAGTTGAACTCTAGGACGTTATGCATCTTGACCCTTCACCTATGTGTTTGTGAGAGCTCTGTTTGCTAACGTGATGCAAAATATAGTTTCATAATGGTAAGCGATGAATTGCCAGCTATGACAGCCAGAGCAACTGGTTTAGTTTATTTTGACCTGATCATTGCTTAGCTGGGAAACCCATGGGTGGTCAAAGGACACACGAAATCTGCAATCTAGAACCTGAGACCTCATAGTTGTTCAAACTTGGACATGAAAAAAAGCAAGTGCTACTTGAGCAAGCAACGTTATATTTGTACAGGGTGGCTGTCGCAAGTTAACAGGCCCTCAGGTTTTATTCCAAAATGCTACTTAAATCATATTTTTAAGTTACAGAGTTCATTTCCACAAGCTATACTCTAAAAGTAAGTTCACAAATAATTGATTATTGCTGGGCAGACTCACAAAAAGCATTTCCGTTCTTGTTTCGTTATTCGTATTTTTTTTTCAGTTACCCCAACAACATCGTCTCCTGGCAACAACACCAAGTACTATGTAAATGAAACAGACACATTTGTGCTCAGCTGCATCTCAACAGCTTATCCCACACCCACACACAGGTGGATCACCAACAATGGCGGTGTTGCTGTGACAACAGGACACACAACAGTCAGTACGACTAATGGTAAGCTCTGGCTTTGAAGTACATCATTCTCACAGCAGTTGGCTTTCTTTCTCT